>WSTJ01001533.1:0-12117 GCA_019623705.1 Ceratobasidium sp. 428 | reverse complement strand
TCTTTCATCGCCGCCTGGAGCGGTTCGACCGTCTCGTCCAGTCGTTGAGCTGCGGCCGTCGGCGCGACTTGGGATAGACGGTGGAGCATCATGTGACAGAGGACTTTGACTTCGTTGGATTCGTCTGATAAGCCGCGTAGGACGATGGTTAGGAATTCGTTTAGGTCGAGTTTGGAGAGGGATGTATCAAGCTATAGTAGCTTTTTAGTGATAGTTCGTTATGGTAAAAAGCGGGATGCTTACTAGAGTATACATCGTCTCAAACGCCGTGCGCCGCGTTTCAAGCCCGTCATCAATCTTGTGTCTCCACGGACCCATCTCCATGATCCTAATCAACTCGGGCTTGGGCTTCGTCTCGTCGTACAACTTGGGCAACAACGACGGCAATTGATCTTCAATCAACCTCGGCTTGTTTCGCGCCGCCTGATTCAACGCTGCCAACGCCAACCTCTTGACGTTCTAACAACATCCAAAACTCACATCAGCATCCCAAGCTCCCTGAATTTAAATTATTAAAATGAAAACTCACCAAATCCTTATCGTCCAACAACGCCAAAAACACCGCAACAAACGGCTTCAACATCTCGTCCAACTCCTTTCGTGCCTTGCTCCCCGCATCCTCGAACCCAAACATATACCGCATCGCTGACACGACCAGCGCCCGAACCGTCGGACTGGGATCCTGGAGCCGGGCCTCGAGCGGCGGGAGGAACCGAGCCGGGTTGGTTGTCGTGAGTTTGCCGAGACAGGACGCGGCGATGTTGAGCGAGTTTTCGTGCGTCGAGCCGGTGTCGAAGAGCGGTTGCCAGAGAGATTCGGCGATGGTTTCGAGGTGTGCGTGTGAGCAGTGGGATACGACCTGAATTATTGCGAATGAGTGAGTATATGCGTGGTGAAATTGGTAAGTCAGGCTAACCTCTTTGAGTGCGTGCATGGACAAAAGTCGTTTCTCTTCATCTGTCTGGACTTGTTTGACGATGACAGGTAGGAACCGTTCCTGTGATCCAATCGCGATGTTTCCTGACCATATCCAAGTCAATACTATAACCATTGGCCTGGTTAAACTCTATACACTCACCAACCGCAAACGCCGCCGCACTACGAACTTCCTCCGAATCCGACTTGAAGAACCCAAGCGCGTTATCAAACACCTCGGCCTGATTCGACATGTCGCTAATCGAACACCCTCAATACACATATTTCCGAAGTAAAATAAACACAAAACTCACATGAACCGACCAATCTCCCCGACGGTCAACAAACACAGCACCAACTTGTTCTGCGTCGCCTTGGTCGTCGGCTAAACACCCACAATCGGCCTCGACTTCCATAAAAATAGAGAGTTATGGTAAAACATACCTTGATATGCTTAGCAAACTCATTAATCGTCCCCGCCGCAATCGGCCTCTGAGCCCTCACAACAGCGCCCAAACATTTACTAATATTCCCCGCCACACCCACACCTCCCTCGCTCTTATCAAACGCAACCTTGAACCCTCCAACAAGATGACTAGCAATCTCCCCGTCCGCCTCGCTCAGCGCGTACACGAATCCGAGTAGAGCATCGAGCGAAGTGGAGATGAGCAACGGCTCGCATGCGATCGGGTAGATTTTTGATAGCACTTTCTTTTCGATGGGCGTGAACCATGTTTTGGGCCAGGAGCGGAGGAGGAATGTGAGGAGGTCTAGGGTGTGCAGGAGGAGTGTTGGGTCTGTGGGTGTTAGGTATGGGAGGAGGTTGTCGGTTAGGGTGTCTTGGAGGTCGGATGAGATTGTGCCGTTGCTTTTTTATCATATTAGCTCGTTCCTCTAAACGCGAAAATGAAAGAAAGATGTACCTCTTTCCGAGAAGAACCTTCAAACACTCCATAGCCTCGACCTTATCCGACTTGCCCGTCCCAGTCCCAGTACCCCGCCTCACAAGATCTACACACCACTCAACATTCGCACCAACCCACTCAGCATTAAGCTCCCTCTCAATCTCACGCTCATCCAACACCCTAATAACCCCACTCACAACCCTCACACCTCCCGCACGTCGAACCAACTCCCAATCTTCATCCTCATACGCCAACCCACTAACGAACAACGCTCCGATCGCTTGTGCAGAGACTTCACGTACCGCCGCGTCCGTTCCGGCCGTCTTGAGCCTGTCTCGGGATTCTTTTTGAACCGCCAGTGCGAGTGGGTCGGAAGCGTTTAGAGAAGGCGTGCGATGGATGATTTGGATCCCTGCGCGGATGGCGTCTGCTGCGACGCGTGGATGGCGTTCGTGCATGAGGGTTACGAGTTTGGATTTCACGTCTGCTTCGGGGAGCGCGTGGTCTACGAGGTACGTAAACGTCGGTAGGGCCTCGGGTTGGACGAGGACTTTGAACAGTTGTCCTTCGAACGATCCTAGAGTGCCTTGTTGGAATACGTATGGCATGGGGCTGCCCTCTGGGAGAGGCGTCAAGAGAGTGTTGAGCAAGATGAGCGCTGGGAGAGGTGGAGGTGATTTCGGGGACAGGGTTTTAAGCATCGGTTTGAGGAGTTTGGGCACGAGGGTGTCGACGTTGGATAGGGTTGATTGGGTAGCTGGGAGAGGTGTGTATTGGTTGTTGCTCGGTGGGGAGAAGTTGGAGTGGTCCGATGCGAGTTGGCGTGTTTGTCGGAGGAGGACTGTGAATGCGGACCAGACTTCGTGTCGAACTGTCGGTTCACGGTCGCCAAACCTATGTTTCTCAAAAGTTTATAACGGTTACGGGAGGAGTTAAGGTGAAGAACGTACCGAGCGACGAGAACAGGTCCGACACTCGTATAAAGTTCTCCAAGCATATCCGGACGCGTGCTGATGATCGCGCTCAAGAGTTTGGTCGCCGAGCGTCTGATCTTGTACGACGTGTCTTCGTCGTCCGAGTACTCGTCTGCATCTTCATCCTCATCTTCTTCTTCTTCGTCCTCTGCGTCGGCCATAGCTTCGTCTTCACCGTCGTTGTCGTCGTCATCTGCAGCGTAGTTGGGGTCGTATTTGATGTACGTTGTTCCGGCTGTAATGAGGTCTGGGAGGAAAGGCGCGATTTCGGATGGGCAGCGGAGTGTAAGGAGTTCGAGGGCCTGTCAAACTAATCAATCCTACCCCTCTGCTGAAATGAAATAAATAAAAATCACCTGAAGGCCAGCCTCGCGCAACTCCTCATCCCCCCTCGCAATACCCGCCAACACGCCCGGAACGACCTCGGCCAAACTCGGAGCGAGGTATCGTGCAACGGCCGCGACGAGGTGCACGGTCGTGCGCTGAGTGTCGAGCGCGACTTTGTTGTTTGCTAATCCGGGTAGAATCGTGGATGTGATGAACGAGTGGGTTTCGGTGTTGGATAGGTGTGGGACGAAGCTTGCTGTGGGTCAGGGTAAGAGATTAGAAGATGGGGTGTGGAAAGATGAGATGGGACGAACCGATTGTGCTTATGGCGCGTTTACGTACGGCCGGACGGGCATGGGCGAGGAGTGGTGTGAGGACCGCCATGGGTTCCGTCGGGGGTACGTGTGAAGGGAAACGCGAGACGAGGATTGTAAGCGTTGCGAGTGTTTCGATCAACGCGTCGGGGGGCGTTGTAGGCTATAGTATGCGAGAATGGGTTACAGGCGCTTGGGGTGAATATATGCAATGAACGTACAGTGCCGAGTTGTTGAAGAAGCTTAGGCACAAGCTTTTGAATTGCGCGTGGTGCGACTGTGCCTTCCTGTGGGAGCTCGGCTGTTACTGTCTTGAGCGCTAGAGGGAGTTGTGAGCGGGAGGAGGATGATAGCCACGAGATTGGGCGTTACCGAGTCCTGCAATGTCGCGTAGTTCGTCGTCTTTGCCGCCCGAATATTCGATCAGTTGGTCGATGGTCGTATCCATCTGGGTCGGGCGCACGACTTTGATGAGTTGCCCAAGGCTAATCGAGTCCATTAGCCAGATGGACTATAACAAACAAGGGCGAATTACCATTTCACGGCCTGGTTCT
Source organism: Ceratobasidium sp. 428 (assembly GCA_019623705.1). Lineage (NCBI taxonomy): Eukaryota > Fungi > Basidiomycota > Agaricomycetes > Cantharellales > Ceratobasidiaceae > Ceratobasidium > Ceratobasidium sp. 428. The sequence goes on along the minus strand of WSTJ01001533.1, from coordinate 8,128 downwards.
TGACTTCGCTGTTCTTATCCGCGAGAAGAGCCACGACTTGGCGAGTAAGCTTTGCCTCGGACTGTTCGTCCTGGTTGGACAGCAAATTCTTGGACAAGTCGCTCGCGAGATCGTTGAGGGCCATGAACCTGGAACGGGTTAGCTTTCATCAAGCCGAGACGCGTCGACTGACCTCAGATCCGAGTCGGGAGATTGCATCTAGATAGAATAAGCAACTGTTATTTATTATGACAATAATCCCACCTTTTCGATGCGCGTCGAGACTTGAGCAGGCGGCGGCATGGTGGTCGTGGATGGAGGGTGGAGTAAGCGCGCGTGACCGCCCAATATCCATTTCCGGAATAGGGTCACCTGTTCTCCACCACCATGAACTTCTCCAGGCAGGTCCTCCATATTTATTCTATATAATAATTAACACCATTGCAGGTTCCTTGGTATCAGCCAGGGGACACGCCCAAACGACCCTCTTGCCCGTCTACGATATGCGTTGGAGACGATGCCAGGGTCGCGCAAGCATACCTTTTCGACCGGTACGCGTGCGGACGTGCTTAAAGAGCTTTACGACGCTATGTGGGGTGCCTATTCGCATTTATTTATCCCGTGGGGAGGACCGCTCGCACCTGATACCTTGCTCGCCGATGCGCAGCGGGAACATATCCCAGGAGTAGATGATCTCCCAACCCCTGGACGCGGATGTGGACATATCTTTAAACGTGGCGAGAGCTGCTTCAGGTGTCGGTAAGTGTCCCAATATAAATGCTACATCTACTGATTCGTAGTACAGAGACTGTGGCTTGGACGACAGCACGGTAATGTGTGCCCGATGCTTCCACGCAACCGACCACACCTCGCACAACATCTCCTTCTCCGTCACCCAACACCCCGGCGGATGCTGCGACTGCGGCGACCCCGAAGCCTGGTCCGTACCCCTCAACTGTCCACGCCACCCTCCCGCCCCGACTCCGCCCACCACCCAGCCCTACACCCACTTTCCGCCTAAACCACGAGACAGACCCCGTACAAACGTCCCACCTGAACTGAGAGACTCGTTGGCGAGAACCATTGGATACGCGCTCGATTTTTTATTGGATACACTTGATTTTTCGCCGGATGATGCGTCCCCGCCTGGAGATGATGCCGAACTTCGTCAGCATCCTACCGCGGACCCTGCACAGACGGAGAGGTTCTCGGTCGTACTCTGGAACGACGAGAAACACTCGTTCGACGAAGTTATCCATCACCTCATGGACACCACCGGAATGACCAAACTAGACGCAATCCACACCGCGAACCGAGTCGACCAAGAAGGCCGCGACATCATCCGAACAGGCGAAGACGTCGACCAGCTACTCAAAATCGCCGACAGCATAAACTGGATCGATATCGGCGTCACCGTCCGTCGCGCGTACGATACGTTTCGCGAACAGGTTGCGGCTGTTATACTCGAGTGGCTCCTCGACCTCACGAGCGCGCGTATCGGGACGGATGGAGTCGTGTTGCGTGAGATTATCGCTACGGAACTTTTTGCCCCGCGCAAAAAGGATTCGAGTTCGCTTGCGAGCAGTCCGGATGCGTCGAGGGTTTATGCTGAACTTAAAGATCCTGCTCGGATCGACTGGTTGTTTTTGTATCATACCCGTCTTTGGAAACGACCTCGTCTGCATCTCAAGCAGATCTATGTATCCGTTCTCACTCTTAGTCACGAGCACAAACTAACCGTCGGTGAGCCCCAATCCCCCATCCTCATTCGACACCAACTAACCCACCCTAGCCACACACTTTGCCTCGGTCTACCACCGAATAGTCGACGCCTACCTCCTCGTCGACCGCGAAGTCGAAACAAGCATCAAATACTTTGCAGTCCAACTCTTCACAGTCCCCTCCGTCGCCGGCTACATCGTCAAACACAACGCCCTCCTCCCCCGAATCCTCTCCCTCCTCACCGCATTCTTCACCAACAAGATCGACGAAAAACGAATCATGCCCCTCTCCCCACCACGACCTGGTCAACCCGTCCCAGCGCTCGACATTGAGTCATTCCCGTTTCGGAGTAAACGCATCACATCCGTGTTCAACGACTTGCGATATTTGATCACGACCCCGCCTGTCCAAGCGCACGTCGCAACGTCCCAAGAACCCCTCTTACACGTCCTCCGTCTGTGTCGCCTCTTCTTCGGGGCCAACGCCCAACGCCGCGCCGCATCCAGCCACGTCGAATACGAAACCGACGCCTGGATAAGCGTCTTCAACGCCAGCTTGTCCCTCGTCCGCATCGTCCGAGCCGTCGGAGAAGCCTACGCAAACGGCACAACATCCGACCTCGTACGCGCAATCGAAACCGTCGCGCATCACATCCTCGTCGTCTGCACTTTAGCCGAACCGCACCTCGATCCTGAAAAATACACGATCAAGTGGCACGATGTTGTCTTTGCAGGACAAGAGTACCAGGTGCTCAAGTTTGATGTTGCGAGCGAGTGGGTTAGCTTTCATCATTCGTTGCATTGGTTGTTGGCCGAGTTGTTCAAGCACGAGGAGTTGCTTGAGGATGAGAAGCTGAGGGCTGCAAAGGTGCAGGGTGAGGGTTTGAAGTCGGTTGTGTTGAAGAATATGAGTCCGAAGGGGGCGTTGACTGTTTTGGATTTTCCGCTTCGAGGTGAGCTCTTTCTTTTGTGATTTATATGAATGGAAGTTGATAGTGGGTTAGTTATTGTCATGGTCGCACAGATCAGGTGTGGCCTCTGGGTCCGCAACGGCTTCGCGATCCGCGGCCAACTGCTACACTATCGCGACTTTATGCTCCGCGAGCTATGCTACGACTCGGACGTCTTCCTCCTCCAATCCTTCCTCGTCATCCTCGACCCAGACCTCGTACTCGTCACCGCCCTCGACCGATTCGGCCTCCGCGAGTTCTTTTCAGGCTCGCTCACCCATCCGATCTACGACGGCGTCGCGCTCCCGGCGATGGTCGAAGAATGGCTCTATGTGCTTATCACGCTTCTCTCTGAACATTCGCGCGCGCCGCCTGTGAGGCGTGAGATCGTACACGGCTTGGCGCTCGGCGCGTGCACGTATACCGAGCTTACGAAGCGGGTTGCAGAGCGGTTGGCGGATGAATCGGCGTTTGACGCTGCGTTGCGTGATGTTGCGCTGTTTGACGCCCAGGCTGGACGGTACGAGCTCAAGCCGGAATGTTACGACGAGGTGAACCCGTTCTTTTTCCATTATACGCGGAACCGACGGGAAGAGGTGGATGTGATACTCCGGAAACGGTTGAACTCCAAGGATCCGGGTGCGGCGGTCGTGGAGCCTAGACCGATGAAACTCGAGACGGGACCGTATGCTGGGTTGAGCGAGCTCTGGGGACGGAAGACCTTGCTCCGAATTATATTCTTCTCGCTCTGGGGGATCGTCGGGCTGATCGAACGGCCTCAGACGGGTGGCAGTGGAGCTCAAGCGGGTGGCAGTGGGCCTCCGCCGTCTGCGGATGCCGTCCTAGACCAGACGATGCATCTTATTATGCTCGGACTCGTCGAGCAACCCGAAATGTGGAGCCGGATCGCGGCGCATACGTCAATCACTGTGCCCAAATCTCCGCCGCTCGAGGCTGAAGACGGGCCGAGTCATACGCTCGTCGGGTTGTTGTGTTCGCTCGAACATCGGGATCGGTTCAAAACGCTCAAAGCGCGCGTATCGTGGTGTTTGGATCGGTTTGCGGTGTACGTTCCTGCCGAGGTTGGTGCGGTCCGTGTGGTGGTGGGCAACGATGGGGAAGGAGGAGAGGATAAAGAGCGGGCGAAGAAGGCTGCGGCGCGAGCGAGGCAAGACGCGATCATGAAGCAGTTTGCGGCGGCTCAAAAGAGCTTTTTGGATAACTATGCGGACGAGGAAGATGGTGATGACGAGAGCGGTGGAGAGGCCGATGAAAGCCTCGAAGGTGGTCCGGGCCAGGTCGAGGCGGAGCCGACATTTGGGACGTGTATCGTTTGTCAAGAGGAGCTCAAGACCGGTCAACGACCGTTTGGCGCGTTGTGTTATGTCCAGCCGAGTCGGATGGTTCGGGTCGTGCGCAAACTTGGTGGGCGGGCGTTGGAGGATGCGTTGGTATCGCCTATGTCGCTTGATCGAGTCGCTCCTGAAGATCCCAAATCCGAGAAACCGGCGGCGAGTGTCAAGGGCAAGGGCAAGGCTCAACAAGACCGGGCCGAGAATCCGCTCAACGGATGGCCTGCGACGGATACCAAGTTTGGACTCGTCGCGCAGGCGTGTGGCCATATGATGCACCACGAATGTTTCTCGATCTATTCCCAGTCTGTCGAGCAGCGGCATATCCAACAAGCCACCCGGAACCACGCCGAGAACACGGGTCGGATGGAGTACATTTGTCCGCTGTGCAAGTCGCTCGGAAACTCGCTCGTCCCGGTCGAAGGCTCGTTGTTTGCGTCTCAATCGTGCGGCGAGAAGCTCCCGCCGCTGCCCGAGTGGCTACGACTCGTCCGGGTCGAGCTGTTGCGGCCGAATTCGAACTATGGACAGCGCGCGCACAAGCAATCTGAAGACGACGGCGCGCCCGGGTTCTTGTTCTGGGGCGCGGAGGATTCGGGTTATCCGCATTTACAGAACCCGACTCGAGATGGGGATCATCGGATGACGGATACTGTGCGAGGCATCGCGCGTGCGCTGTCGTTGCAGACCGCGCATCTCCGTCCTGATTCGGGTCGAAGGTCCGGGACGCCTGGGAGCGGGATGTATCTCCCCGACGCGTTGTGCGTGTACACGATTGCGGCGATGGAGATCGGGTTGCGCGGTCAGGGCACGTTTCCGAGCGTGGTGGATGGACTGAGCGAGGCGGCGCAGCATACAGTCCGCGGGATCGTCGCATGCATGACCAAGCTCGCGGCGTTGCAGCTTGATCCCAACGGGGACGCTGCGTCGAACAAGCCGAGCATTCAAGAAGCGATTCTGCACCCCGTGTTGCCCGAATGGCCGCACGAGCGTATGCCGTTTTTGTTGCGCGATCCGATGGTCGTGCTGGTCGAGGTTGCGGCTGTCGCACCCGCGCTATTGCCGTACATGGCGACGTTGATGTACTATGCGCATCTTGCGCGGACGACGTTGATGCTCGTCGTGCAGCTCGATCGGGTACCGAGTGGAGCGGTGGTTGGAACGGATGGTGCGACGCCGTTGTTGGGCGACGTGAACACGTTTACGACGAGCGTGGTGCGACATTGTCCCAAGCTTGCGCTCAAGGCCGAGCGAGTGCTTACTGAAACACCAGCTGGGGCTCTTGCGAGGTTGTTGCATTCGCTGACGTTGCCGTACCTTCGTCGTGCTGCGATCTTGATCAAGGCGGTCTTGCCTTCGACCATCAACGCCGTTTCCGCGAGCGACTCTGATATGGACGAGTACGGTCGGTTGTTGACGATGCTCAAGATCCCACCCCCATCCCGACTCGCCGAGTTTGACTATCTCCAAGCCGCGCTCCAAAGTTGGAGCGCTCATTTCGGATCATACATGACCAAAGTCGGGCTCCAGCCGATCGCGCGCATCGACTATCCTGCGCCGTACCGACTCGTACAGCTCCCGTTGCTCTTAGACGAGCTGTTTGCGGATCAGAACACGCTTATGTGCAAGCGGTGTCGGACTGTACCACTCGACGCGGCTATATGCTTGTTCTGCGGGACGGTGTGCTGTTTCCAGAGTCATTGCTGTTTTGATGAGTCGGATACGAGCAAGGGGGAGTGTAATATGCATTTGAGAGAGTGAGTTATTGGCTTTTTACTTTTTTGAGTTCGGGTGTTGATGTTTGTTTTTTCTTTGTAGGTGTGGAGGTGCCGTTGGGTTGTATTTCCTTGTTCGGCGATGTGCGATACTTTACCTGTCGGCTGGGAATGGAAGTTTTGGACAGGCACCGTACTTGGATGTACATGGCGAGGTGGACTATGGCATGCGGTACGTCTCATTCTTCCTGAGTTTTTAGTTTCGGCTAACCGTTCGACTTTCTACAGGCGAGGACGACGACAGTTCCTCAACGCACAACGGTTCGAGGAGCTCCGCAGGATATGGCTCACGCACGGCATCCCTACATTTGTTGCACGGAAACTAGATGGTCTGATGGACTATGGTGGATGGGATAGTCTATGAGGGAACAGACGAGGTGAAAATGTATCATATTGACGCTGTATCATTGATCGCATTTGTGCTCTATAGAAGGAATGGATATATTTGACGAGATAACTTCTACTTCAAGGTTATCGAGAACCATGACCAGATTGAGTATATGCGCGCCTTATTATACATGAACACCCATCCACTTTGAATAAACAACTTGCGCATGTAGCAGCTGTACCGGCAATATCGGACGTTTAGACTCGAGCCAATCACTGGGGTCGGCAACGGCCCAGTACACGTAAGCAAATGATGTCCGGGCCAAAATGTCCAAACAATTGGCAACACTAGAGCCCGTGCCGCCTTTACATGTCGTACGAGCTCAACGTACACCTCCTTCATTCAGAAGTCTTTTCCACGTCGAAGCAAGTTGTTGGGGGAGTTACGCTGTATGCAAAATACGAGCAAGTCTACGATTATATAAGCAATGTTGCATGAGTAATTTTTGCTACGAGGGGCTCGCACATCTCTGATTCAGATTCTACCGCACTATACGTATGGCTAGATATACTTAACACGCCCACGAGAGCATATCAGCTCCTCAAGGGGCTCAGGGATACATATATGCGCCTAATGGCAAACCTACGCGATGCTAAAACTACTCCTGGATTCACAAACATCGGGCCAAACGTTCTCCAGGGGCTCCAGGACGTGCCCACCTTAACAAAGCCAGCAGTGTTGTCACTGTATGCTGTAACTGTGGGACATCCACAGATTCGCTACGTGTGGAATAAGTTGCATAGGGCCCTTAAGCTCGGTGGTTTTCATGTCAAAGTGAAGGATTACTGCCGGGCAGTCACTGAGAATCCTGAAATAGCGAATGCAATGCCAGAACAGCGCCTGAGCGCTCGGCTTCCCACTACTAATAATGTGAGCAAAGGCCTACTAGGTCAGTGTCGGCAGATAACCGTTGCGCGCCTACAGTGGCAGACAACCAACCAAATGCGCAGGTTATGTGACCACGGAACAACACTTACGAATAGGTAAAGCAAACGCTTAGCCATTCGGATCAACAGTTTATTCTACACAAAGCTCATACTACTGAGTCAAACGGTGAAAACCGTAAGCTTCGTGAACAAATGGTCATTGCTCTCGGAGAGCGGGCGGAAATGAATCGTGCTCGACAGGCGAAAACAGCTGAAAGAAGATTAGATATCACGTGTAGACTTTCCACAATCGGGATGTAATAAGACATTAGCTACAAGAATCTTGCGTGGCTGAAGGTTAAAGTCCTAGACAACCAAATCGACGAGCTCCGGGAATACGGAGATAGTCAAGTCCAAGCTAAGACAACAATGAAGCATAAGCAGGCGAAAATCAAGAAGATTTTAGCAGCTCTAGAGCGTTGAAAGCAAGACAAGAAGAAGAATAATGTAATACGCAGTACCAGCGATCATGTGCTGCTTGAGAGTGTGGGTGTAGAGGATGTGGAAGCATGTACCGAGGATGCAGCACTTTATCATGATGATAAAGTGTTGTTTGAATAGGGTTATTAGTGAAAGAAGTTGACTCAATGTATCTTTGGAGCTATATTTACATTGTGGCATAACTGATAATTGCTTGCTATCGAACTGCGGCCTGCGCACGGCAAGTAAGTGGTCGACTAGGAACTTTTGTGGTTGTCCAGTCACGTGATCTGGACAAACTTCTCCTATGGGTTGCCGACCCCCACAATCACCTTGCATAGCAGGTTGCCAGGAAGTGTGCCGGTCAAACTGTACACCATGCAGGATAGCTATCAACCGAGACGCGGTCGACGACGAGCAAACGACGCCCATCGGTGTTGACACGGAGTAGGAAGTGTACGAATCCAAATTTCCGACGTGGCGCGTATGTATGGGTTGTGGTTCGCGTGCACAGCACGACCCTGAAGCGCAGCTGATGCGCAGCCAAGGCGTCTATATAGCGCTTGCAGCCTACCACCACCGTCCGCCGAACCCCTGCTCAGTTCAGACAGCACTCA
>WSTJ01001532.1:0-12128 GCA_019623705.1 Ceratobasidium sp. 428 | reverse complement strand
GAAAATCTGTCAAATTAGGGACAAAGCGACTAAAACGTCAACTTTTAGTTTCAGCACGGTGGACATCGGGATTCCCCACCCGGGGACGACTAATTCCAGCCAGATTAGGCTGTTTTCTGCTAACGGAGAGCCCGTTAGTTCGGCTAGACAGGGTTTGGCACGGATTTTTTACTGACGTACTCCCTACGACCGTCAGCTCCGCAGAGATAAGCCCCATCGAATTTCACAGAGCAGGGTCATCGAGATCTGGGGCCACCTCCGTCCCAGACTCCTAATCTTAGGAGTCTGGTTTACGAGACTAAGCTTTCGTCGTTCACCCACGGGAAAAGACAGATGCTTCATGCTTCCGCTTTGCAAGGATTTTCTCGACTTCGCATACAGCCTCCTACTCATCTGATTAGCCACGCTGCCGATGAGCATGTGTGTCCTCAATGCTTGCTTCCCAACATTCGTTTCCGCTCCAGCCACTATGGACTCGACTACTATACTAGGCGAACCTGAAATAGTAACTGACGGTTGCGTGGCCCGGGACGGCTTACGGGACGCGGCTGGTCTGAAGTCTCTTTCGGCGTTCGCGATGTCAGCAAGGGCTGGATATCCAATGCTCTTGGTTGCGCGGCTTCGTGCGGCCACTCGGCAACCTGAGCCGGAGGCTCTGTTTCTTCTAATAATTTTGGTACGTGTACCTCACTTGAGCCTCATCCTGATATGCTGATGCCAATCCAGGAGCAGCGGGGTGGATATGACTGTAGATAGAGAGGAAGGTATGATGGAAGTCACTATTGGGAGGCATAATGCGACAGTAATTCAATATAACACCAAGATTTTCTCAAGTGTCTGTGGCAGGGACCTAGGAACTCCCCTGAAGTATTGGCCACCTTGTTCAAAAACTGGGCGACTCTGAACCGGCGAACTGGAGATCTGAATTGGAAAGCTCCATGCTTACCAGGGTCAAAACCAAGGACATTCTACCGATTCGGCAGACCAAAACCTATCTCACCACCAGGCGCTAAAGATTGAGGCACGACTACGAACGACTCCGAATCATTGTACTAGCAAGGCGGTGACGCTGTGGATACGCTCGTGATGGGAGACAGGTCGAACGGAGCAAACGAGGTTCACAACTCGGGAGATTCATCGCACCTCCTATTTCTAGCTCGTCCTCCGTTTTTGTCGCTTGTTGGCACGATAGCTAGAGCATAGTAATGGGCAATGGTTCTACGGAGCTGAAGAATCTGACTCAAAACTGTCCAGGTCTCGATCGTGACCTAGATGAAACGCTCCTTGCCTGACTTAATGCGGAGATATTCGGTCGGTTTATCGTCGAGGGTGTCGTAACTCTGGATCCTCGCATAAAACCAATGACTATATGCTAGAGGCTAACAAAGCGCGGCTAAACTCAATGGTGAAAGTTTGCCGAGATTCCTTCTAAAACAGTGAACCATATAGCACATAAATGTATTTTTATATCATAATGTATGAAATCTATATGAAAAACATGAATGGTTAGAGTAAAGATGAGCTACGAGAAGGTTTGTGGAGCCCTCCTTCATACATTCCGCGACGATTACTGGCGAATTATAACAATAACTCGATGTGTATATCGGATTTCGGCAGCGTTACCCTTTAGTTACTTAATGGCGAAATACGAACTGCTGGTGCTGGGTCACAGGGGCCGCATGGGCTTCTTGCTCCGCTACAAGCTCCCCCTACTATATTATACATAGGTCGCCTAACCGATCACAAGAAATGGAAATAATACTCACATTGTTCTTCACTTGCTCAGCCTCACTCGCATACATCCCATACTCAAACTCAGCCCTCAACCTCTCCAACTCGACTTGATTCCTAAGCGTAATCATCGGCTCGACAGCCCGCCTCTCAGCTCGCGCAACCTCTCTTAAGCCAGCTGAATCCGTTGAAACCATCTCAGTTCTTTCGTATTCCAACCGGCGAACGCGTCCATCATCCGAAGAACGATTCTCCGACTCGTGTATCCTTAAGTCGGAAGGTTCGACCTCTTGTTAGGAAGAGATATACGGCTTTCCGGCGTGTCGAGCTCGATCAACGAGTGTGGGCATTTCAGCGTCCATCTGTCCAAGCTTGGGCCCCATACTTTCGAGGTCTCCGGCTTGAGTATGAGCGCATCCTGTTCGGCTTGAAGTGTCGCGAGCCTGGCTTGAAGCTCCGCCATCTTGAAATTTGATCGCGTCACCTTGGTTATTGACCCGAACGCGTTCAGCGACTCATGCAGCTTGAGTAGGCGTTGAAAGACGCTCGTACTGCATCCGTTCTCGCCGTCGACGATCCCACTTGGCCTCCTTCACTCTCCGCTCCTCCTGGGCAGCCGCGGCTCGGGACTCGACGATCTGGAACTTCTCCGCCCAGGAATGGCCTATGCGCGCAAAGACTAGACCTCGACCTCGATCGTCCTAGTCCATTCGTCCACCTGCTCTGCATACTTCCACTGCGCCTCGATCCTGACCCGCCTGTACTCTTTCAACTGTCGCCGCAGGTTCCCTTTTGCTTCGCCCGAACCGGCCGTCGTCCTAGGCTAGGTCTCGGCCAACGGCTTCCCTGCCCTCACACCGATCTAACAGTTCAGCCCGTTCCCTCTCCCCCTCCTCCTTTTCCTTCTCGACGCGCCCTCTCTCCCGCTTGCCTTGCCAATTCTATTTCTTCTCGACCCGGGCCTCCCAATCTCGCTCCCGGGTTTCCGACTAGCCTACACGCGCCTCCAGTTCCTACAATCGCCCTCGCCAGTGAGAAGTATTCGACTCTGGACATGTTCGTTTGAGGGTTGCACCGTGTGAAGAGGAGATGTGTTGTGAGGTTCGCATAGGCGGGCGAGTCAAGCACGGCGAGGAGCATGGTCGTTAGAGATTGGCGGAGTGACGAGTTGAGCCCGTGAAGACTGTCGGCTTCCGCACGTCCTTGGAATAGGGCGGAACTTGTTGCTTTCCCGCCATGTCGGATACTTCTTCTAGCGCATTGCCCAGCCCGCCGATCCCGATGTTCGCGGCGTACTGGTTCATATAACCATTCTCTGGAAGCGGTGTCGAGATCGTTATAGGCGTATCCAGGTCGTACTCTTTCACCTGGATACGAGAAATGAGACGCTGGCCGTGTCGACCTCCCATAGAGTGCGCGATAAGGTCGATAGACTCGCTGGGTACGCGATCGGCGAGGACGTTGTGCATGAGGTTGCGCGGTCTTGGATCGAACCGGTGCTGGTGTGGTACGTTAGCTAAGTGAACGCGGAAATGAACGGAAACGAGACGTGCCAGGCACACCTGTGACCACTACGTCCGCGCCAATTTTGCACCTCAATACATCTAACACGTTCGAGTAGTAGTGTAGCTGCAGTTTTAGGGACGCACTCAACTGGCGAACGTTGAGCCTGTAAAGTCCTATCGTGCCTATCCCCCGAATTATTAATACTATTCGCTCAACCAGAACACAAAGGATATTCAGAGGAACGAGTAGAAAGAACGAGACTACTGACTATGTCTGCGCTATAATCAGGGGGGAGAAACCTATCTATCAATTCAGACCGAGCACCAGTTTGGCCTCAAAAGACGGTGCGTGCATCAGATTCTCCTTTGCGAAAGAGGGACAGGCATTTGTTTCGGGCTTCAAGTGGTATCTGTCAGCTTTGCTCGCATCGAAACGTGGGATTTCGATCCGGGATACCAGACAAACGGATCAAATACTTAGCAGAACACACAGTCGGTAGATATACAGGGTATTACAAGCAAGTATATCGAAACGACACGGTCGCAATGAAGTCTGAATGGGCGAGCTCTTGCCTCTCGAAGGAGCGAAGGAAGGACACGATGCTGATGACGTCAGCGGAGCTGAAAAGGACTAGGCGATCACGTGCCTGACTCCGTCAGAACCACAACCCTCACTCAGCCAGATAGACTAAAGCGAGCCATCATGAGCGATTACTGGGATTGGCAGCTGGGAGGTGAAGCGGCGAGTCATACACGGTCCAAGATATGCAATGCGGGGAATGCTGATCAATTGCGCCTAACACAGGAAGTAAGACCAAGTGTGTGGCAAGACCCATCGACGCTAACGCAATTTCGAGTAGAGCCACGAAGAAATCAAAGGATGGGTTAGTAGAGCAGACTGGAGAGGCCAATTGGCTGATCGCTTCAATCTTCGCCATATGACTGGTTCAGCGCGGGGTTCGACAACCGTTTGGAGAGTGGGTATGTGATCTCGTTCAAGGTTGTCAATCAGAACTAATCAACTAGTATATCGCCTGGTACAAAGCTGGTGAGTGCCAATCAACGTATAGCAGCTATGCGGCTCAGCATATCATGAATTTTTTGTGATACAGGAAGTGAGTGTATGTGGCTCTGAGGTGGCAAACGGAAATGCTGACATAATATACAACGCAGAAGGCACGTATAGACCTCCAAGCGCATACACGTTGCTAACGCTGCGACACAACTAGAGGGTATGTATCAAGCTTGTTACAAGAGTAATGTGATCGAAATGCGGGTACACCAACGGCACCCAGGGAGTGAGTAATAGTCCCCGACTCCGAATCGGAGCATACTGCTGATTGCAGCCCTGTATGATTGCAGCGTGTAAGTAAAAAGCTGGTCTGTTCAAGACCTGTGACGTTTTCTGACTTGCTGCTCTGGCTTACCTTAGTATGTGAGTGAGCTACTAGTTTATTTCGTACGTATGCTGTCGCTCATTCGCCGCTCTACTTTTCGTGTCTCAGGAGGTGAGTGAACTACACACCCACCTCGTATCTCTACTGGGCACTCACTTGCCACTCTGTCGTGTCTCAGGATGTGAGTAAACTACACGTCTATCTTGTAACTATGCTGGTTGCTCACTCGCCGCTCTGTCGTATCTCAGAGAGTGAGCGAACTACACATCCATTCTGTATTATGCTGGCCGCTCACCCGTCGCCCTGTCGTGTCTCAGGATGTGAGTGTTCTACACATCCATCCTGTATCGATACTGGCCGCTCACTCACGATTCTGTTATGTCTCAGGTTGTGAGTGAACTACACGTCCATCTCGCATCTGTGCTGGTCGCTCACCTGCCGGTCTGTCGTGTCTCAGAGAGTGAGCGAACTGCACATCCATATCGTAAATATCTATCACTCACTCGCCGCTTTGTCGTGTCTCAGGTTGTGAGTGAACTTCACGTCTATATAAGTTAGATTTATCTCGTGCCTCAACCTATTTTTCCTCTTTGCCCAAATTTGTGAGTGGGTCTTTCCGGTGCGCTAAGGCCTTCTTACTAGCTAACTGAATCCCCAATCTTGTCTACAGGAGGTGAGCGCGCAGTATGTGTCTTACTTGTTTCCCGCTCACTGATTCATCGCCTAGTCCACAGCCGGTGAGTGTATGATCATGTCGCATCCGTGGGTATATAATCGCGTAGCTAATGCTGCACTTTGTCAGGCGGTGAGTCTGAGTATTGCTCACACACGTATCTACTGACCGCGCGTTTATTCCTTCCATGACAACTTAGCGCCCTGGTCGCTTGTCAGCTTGAAAATAGCTTTAACGTTTCGTTATGACACTATATAACCCTCCCATCCATCCCTGATGATTTCAGGAGGTATGTACAATCTCTACCTGCGACACTCTAGGCTTCTCGACCTATTCCGTTCATTCGGGCGTTTACACAGAGGGTAAGTGTTTTGGCACGCTTATAATGTGATCTGACAGAAGTCCACCCTCAGACGGTAAGTATCTAATGGCTCGCTGTGGTTCTTGACCGCTCTCCTAATTGACCGAACTTGTCTTCCTATGCCTTAGACTGTGCGTGATACTTCGCTTTGACTCCCAGTTGTATCTATTCATTCATGTGGTCGAATCCTGGGATGCCTAGGATGTGAGTGCTTTCTTATATCACTCTCTCGAACTCAGCGCCAGTCTGACTGCACCTCTCTTATTGTAGGAGGTCAGTATGTCCATCTAATGGCTATCGTATATTGCGTCTAGCTTCTACACCCCGCACTTCATATAGATCGTGAGTAAACTATTCAGTCTGACTGCATCATCGTCCGTCCTGAGCTCGTTCATATCCCAGCAGGTAAGCATGTCCAGACAAGTCTGCATTGGTTCTTACATAGCACCCGTATATGTCCGTCTTCAGGTTTGTGTCTCTTGCATCAGATGACAATCGTCAATCGTTTGTCTCATATCATACCCCCACTCTAGGCGGTATGCTCGTTGCGATCTTTGTTCGGACATCAGTCATTTACAAATAGCCCTTGTATACAGTTCCTCAGTGGGCACCCCGAGCGGTCAGTAGTCGTCAGCATCACGTCGGATACGGTGAGGAGCTCCTGTCTGCTTTATTCGGTTCTGAATTGCTCTCTTAGCCTCTTCCTACTGTGGTGCAATGGTTGGCGAGTCATTCCAACATTACTGACCTTACAGATGAATTCTCTCACTTGTCGAATGTCACGCCGTTCGCTGTTGCTCGTGGGGCGCTGTCCGACGTGTACCGTGCAACCCGGCCTGATGGCGTTCGTTTGGCGATCAAGTGCTTGAGGCAGCATGATCCTAAGCATGTCAAGGTATGCGTCACTGTGGGTTCCCGCATGTGCGGGGTCAGTTACCGTACCTGTCTTGTAGCGAACCGCACGGGAGCTGAACACTTGGTCGAAGCTTAACCATCGAAACGTGCTTGAACTGTCAGGATTAGCGGTGTTTCAAGGTTGTTTGGCTATGGTGTCGCCGTGGATGCAGTACGGAAGCGTGAACTCTGTAATCAAGCAGTGGCCGGATATGAACCGATACATGCTCGTGCGTATCAATCCGTATAATCCTTACAAAAATGAGAGGCAGGAACAAGCATAGTGTCAACAACTCACTGCAGCGATCGACTATCTACATGAAGAGGGCGTGGTTAGTGGGACCTATAATCGCAGAACGACGAAGTGAACTGATTGTGCTGCTTTGTAGGTTCATGGAGACATCAAGGGGGCAAGTATTTGCACATACTTCACAGACAATCGTTTCACTGTTGTTTCCTGCAGGAGAACGCGCTAGTGGCGCAAGACGGCACCCTCAAGCTCACCGACTTCGGACTTGCTATCGTCCATGACGCGGCGATCCAGTTCTCACAGACCGACCTTGGCGGTGGGACGGGTCGTTATATGGTAGCTTGTGCATTGTTCTGGTATTATATGCATGCTGATATTCTCATTGTGCCTAGGCCCCCGAGTTGTGGACAGAGGATCCTCAGCGAAGCCGCGAGGCTGATGTATATGCGATGGGAATGGTACGTGAATGCTAAGTTCATTGTCATGGGCAATTCTCGATCTGATATATACTAAACTTAGACTATGCTTGTACGTGATGTACCAGCAAGTTCGGCCATCAAAGTAACGCTCCTGTAGGAAATTATTACAGGCGATGTTCCGTTCCGCGAGATCAAATCCGCGCATATGATCAGTTTCGCCGTTGCTCACG
Organism: Ceratobasidium sp. 428; assembly: GCA_019623705.1. Classification (NCBI taxonomy): domain Eukaryota; kingdom Fungi; phylum Basidiomycota; class Agaricomycetes; order Cantharellales; family Ceratobasidiaceae; genus Ceratobasidium; species Ceratobasidium sp. 428. The sequence continues at coordinate 4,668 of WSTJ01001532.1, read as the reverse complement.
AGCGGCGCATACCGGACGTGCCGGAGCTCCAGAAAGAGTCAGCGTCTCTTGACGAAATGGTTATGTTGTCTATCCTGCGATCGTGCTGGAGGTACGAACCTCGGGATCGGCCGACTGCCCGGAAGGTCGCTCTGTTGGTAAGTTTATCAAGCTTGCTCTTCTCAAGACCGAAGTGAAATGTTACTAATACGCTGCTTAGGTGAAGAGTCTTGTGGATAACTAAACTTGGAGGTCGCCCGCCTGGTTCTGTGAGGGCGGTGTACGGTTTTATTGCGGACTTATGAATGGGATAAAATGTGGGAATGGAGAACAGAATTAGGGGATGTGGGTTGAAGGGATGGGGATGGGATGTGAATGAAGGGTGAATCGGTCGTGAAGCTGTGCTTGAATTGAGTTATGTGAGGGGATGAGAAGGAACACATCTAAAGTGCGGGCTGAAATTCGAGAACTCCATATTCTAAGCGAACAATGATGGGCAATTTGGTGGACGTAATTAGAGTCCCGGACTTGTTGTAGTCTAAAATTAAGTTTGCAATACGGTCACGTGCTTCGGTTGATTCCGAAGCACTTTGCGCAAGACGTTGTTTGGCTGGTGGTCTCTCATCAGCTTGTCGCCGTGTCCGGATCTGTCCGGAGTCTCACGGGTTCGCGCTTCAATCCTAGGTTTAGAATCAGCCATGTAACCCGCTGTTCGCTCCCGCAATAAACTTCGTCGTTTCTCGAGTTCCTCAAATCAGCCAAGACGTCATGTTCGTTCTGCTCGTGGCCTCCTCATGCTTAGGTCTGAATAACCAGCCGTTGGACTGAAGAAGCTACTTATCGAAGATAGAATATTGCGCTAACGCCGGTCAAGTGGATAAGAGTGATGTGACCACACATTTGAGTTGAAGCTCGAGGACCCAGAGGTCGCCGTGGGTCTCTTTTGTTTTCTATCGAAGCGAAAGGCCACGCTGAAGAATGAATCAGAAGTCCCACCTATCCGATCTGTTCGGCCATATCTTCCCTCGAATCACGGATATAGTGTCCGTCAGTCGAATTGTCGGCAAGATTTCATTGAACCAACCACTACTAGTGGTCAAGCTGGCCAGTCTACGACGAGTCTGAAAAAGATTGTGGATTCTCAGCGGCTTACCCTGACGTATGACGAGATCAGTGTCATAACTTGCGAATTCTGACATGTCAAATCGCCTATTTCGGTCGGCGCGGACCTCCGGGATCATGGCTACTCTCCTTCGATCCGGCTGATTTCGAACATTTTTTGTACCGCACGACTCTCATCCCTAGGATGTTCGCCAGGTTGTCTGAAGCCTTGCTTAACCAAACGGGTTCATTTTCTGCTTGGATTCTGTAGAATGTTACACTATGCACTCAGATTGTTGGGAGCGACAGGATGCGAGGACGATGTCGGAGGTGACAGAAGTCGAAAAGGTCTGCGAATTAGAGGATACGTTGAGCTTCGTGTCGGTGGTCCGGTATATCGGTAGTGGAGCTGCATCAGGCAACGATCATTGGGCGAAGCTCCCTCGAGGCATCTTTCTGGCTCGTTCAACTGAGGCCGGGACTCTACAAGACTCGGGACGTATGGTGATACTACAACAAAGACGGCGTTGGCTCCACTGTTACAGCCTCTTCCCCACCCAACTCCTCGCTCCTGCGTCCTAAACGAGCTTATTTCTCACCCGGAAGTCGGTGCGTCTACCTTCACGCGCTAGACCGCTTAGAGGTCCCCGGAGCAACGTGAACCCAAACCCCGACAGGGCTCTAGAGATACTACAGGAGTCATATTCACTCAAGGCTGCAATCATACCTCGCCTACTTCAATAGTACTGGAGCTACAAGCCGATAGAGTGTCCTACTGCTCAGAAGACGGTCGCGTCAGTGAGTTCGTTTAATCGATCGTGTGTTTCTGCGCTGAATCAGGAAGCCTCTTCATGTCGCATAGATGAGCGAGTTTTGAAGGATTGAGGTGGATAAACGGGGATGGTAGTAAGTCTAGTAGCGAGCATAATCGTGGATATTATTGGTAGATTAGGTAACGATATAGATTTTAGGGATTGCGAGACCGGTAAGCTGGGGTGACATAGGGGCGACTCAGAACCTGTGGGCGCGAAATACGACTCGCTCTACTCTCAAGTTTGACCACAAGTTCTCGTTCACTAGTCATGAATATGCTACTACGTTCTCACTAAACACTATTTCACAAAAGAAAAAAAAATCAGCATACATGCAACCTGGCACTGTGAAGTGCGCTGAGTCAATTCTTTGTCCGTCTGTTTGTATATATGCGCATAGGCTAGCATGTACTTTCCGTGGTAAGGATCTGGCTAGATCAACTGTTTCCATCTTCATGTCGATTCGCCAGTGACCATGTATGGACACTACGACAAGAATTTGGGTTATAAGCATGACGTCACCGACCGAGTGGAGTGCTTCTGTAAACCGTGATCACACATCCAGACTCCAGTCGACATATCCTTGAATTTCACTTTCTCCAAGTCTACGTAGCTGGTACATTTGTACTTGATATTGGACTTTCTTGTCATTAACCTGATACCGTTGTAAACTGGTGTACTAGACTGCAATTCAAAACAGACGACGCTCGGCTACCGGACTATGTCGCGTAAATCGAACATCGAGGTACCAGCTGAGATATGGGGAAGCATATTAGCATATCTATCTTCAGAAGACCTTAGCAGAGCCTCTGTCGTCTCCCGGAACTGGCAGCTCCTAGTGTTTCCTCATCTATATCGCCTTGTGCGCATATCTAGAAGCTCGCACATCCAGCAAATTAAGAAGAAAATCTCCAAAGAACGCCGTCCTGAGCTCTCCGTGGTACATCATATGCGAACAGCCATTGTTGGGACCACCATCAAGAGCTGGGGTAACAGAAGTACTACGCTGATCAAGGAAGAGGATATGCCAAACCTACACGAGATCTTGATAGCTGCAACTCAACTCGAGCGCTTTGCCTGGTATCTTCCTTTTCTTCCCCTCACGGAGACGACAAATATACTACAAAATCGGTGCTCAAACTTGCGTTCGATTGAATGCTTTCTTGGCCATCAGGGTTGGGATGACTTAGGTGGGTGAATTTGGTGCATCCTTCACGCGTAAAGGCGAGGCTGAGATGATACACGCCGTAGAGCGCTATCACAAGTGAGGGAATGGACCTAGTATGTATATAGTATACTGATATACAGCCCACAGGATGTTTGCATTTCACGACCTACGATATTTCTCCCTCGATTCACCTAGACCGAGTAAGGTGGCTCAGTTCGTCTACCTGACATAGACTCATAACATTACCATCCGTGACCAGGCCGCCTTAGACACGAATACTCCCGGGAGCTTGCCCCATTGTTACGTGCCTGCCCTAAGCTCGAATTTCTCCGCATTCGCATATCCGAAACAAACGTTTCCGGATCGTCCTGGTCGCTGAATGCTATATTATCCTTGCTCAAAGATACTACGCTCTCGCGCCTCCATACGCTCCACGTGCATGGTGAACTAGACGAGAACTGGGATGGGTTTTTCAGCTTGCCTGAGATGAGCCCTCTTCGAGGTTTCTTACTCCGGCATCCTACCCTACGAACAATTACCTTTGGGGGGAACTATCGGAAGCAAGGTGTCCGCTGCAGCCCTGAGAGCGTCGAGGCATTCTTCCCATCGCTTCGCGACTTGACCGCCGCGCCTTCGCTATGTGGGGCGGTCATACACTCGCTGCTCGCCGCCCAGATCCGATCTTTCAGTGTCACAAATATACGCGAGGACCAAATGGATCTCATACCTCAAGCTCTTCGGCTTATGCCTCAACTCAGAGTATTCTCAGCGAGGTTTGGGTTTGGAGGCGGAACTGCACACACTATAGCGGAGAAACATGTAACAGTTTACCATCCTCGGTTGGAGGAGCTAGAACTGGAACCTAAGGTTCACGACTTTGTGGGTATGATTCCTCCAACTCGGTAAAACTCTGATCGTAAACAATCTACTTGCCTCAGAACCAGTTTCTCAGTGCGCTGAGCCTCTTTCTGAACCTCCGCGCTCTGAGTATCAACATAGATGTACCGCGGCTGGCAAAGGCGCACGAATGGCCAGGCTATGTCCAGACTCTGGCAGACAAGTGCACCAAGCTGCAACGAGTTTCTGAAAGCTATAGAGCGACCCCCGGAGATTATTGGGTAGTCGAACGTCCAGTTGGCGGAGCAGTCAGAACGATCCGAGTGCCGGCAATTGGGAAAGAAGGCGAGGGAAAGGAGTACAGCTCTGCGTTCGAGTAGAGAAACTCGATTAGTCACGTTAATGTTACCAACGTAACTGTTCCAAGGTTATATAGACTGTTCCTCAGATCACGGCAAGATACACGCAGCAGGATCCCTCAATGTATCTCTTGATAGCCCGGATGTGTCAAATTTCAACATTTTGCCCTCTACGGTTCCCCTTTCGACATCCTTTACCCTTTTCGTAAATTTTGAGTGTCCACTTTTGATCATAAGAATGATAGAAACTCACAAGAAAAGACTCAAATTTCCATATGTCGATTTTTAACACGTTGGCTTTGTGCAGAGGTACATCTGCAGACAGTGCCCAGGATTTTTGGGGCTCTGGTAGCGAAAAGAGCCTCCAGAGTAACTTACCTTGTGGTCAGAGCCCGGCTCTGAAGGCTCTGGA
>WSTJ01001531.1:0-12128 GCA_019623705.1 Ceratobasidium sp. 428 | reverse complement strand
ACACATTTATATATATACAGTATCTGGTGTGGTAACCTGATCTTTTGCTGACATCATTTTTTTTGATCAGTTTTGGCAGCAACTGTAGAGCTAGGTCAGATTTTGATCGTACGAGAACCTAATTGGCGTGGATACAACCCCATCTCTATGAGCCGCCTTTGCCTCCTGAATCTACTTGGCCTGCAGGACGAAGATAGTGTAGGATTGATATTGCCGTTGATAGGACTCCCTTCTATAGCGGGCGAACGCAGAGTCAGTCTTCGAATTCACGAAGAGACCCAAGACATACTCGCACAGTTTTTCGCCCGCTCTTATATGACATTCCTATATTGTCATACCGACTCTCAATTTATACCAAGTCGACCTCTCATGATATCACTTCCTTCTGTCGACCTGTTGGTTCTGAGCAATTTCAACCTGTGGAAGGAACCAGCGGCTGATAAGGATGCAAACTCCTTGCCCATTCCGGTCAATCGGTTGCCAAATGTAGCACTCTGGGACTGCGTTATCCGCGATTTATCCATCGAGAATTTTATCACTCAGCGCCAAGTCAAAAGTCTTCATATTTTATATCGGTCGGGAAATTGCCCGCCAGAGGCTATTTATGTATATCAGGCTTTCAGGGCTGACTGGACGCGAGTGTTTCCGGGCCTTAAATGTGACATCTCGATGATAGGCCCGGGTGAGCTTCCTTTTTTCAGCAGCATGATGACGACGCCACTGACACTGTAAGTTCAATGCTTTTCTACGTATTTATTTGCCACTAATGGAGCGTTTTGTATGGCCTGCACGACAGTAAATTACCTTGGTAGTGGAGCGCATATAGTATCGGGAGATTGGGGGTCGGAGAAGTGGCATTCAAGGATACCTTGTGGGTGTAGCCGAAGAATTGCGTATCTGGCATATTATTGTACAAGAGCCTATGAATAAAAATGAGTTCTAGATTTTCAGAGCACGAGTGGTGGGAGCGACTTGTTGGGTCCTTCTGAAGCCGAAACTGATTAAATACTTTCATGATGGAGACATCACAGTAAGACATGGTGGCAACATACTCTACTTCGTGTCTCGTATCTCGTATTTCCATACTCTTCCAATCTTTTATCTTAGTTCTCCGTTGTCGGGATTACCGGAAATTTTCCAGTTTTTTCTCCTCTCAAGCTACAATATACAAAATAGGAAACTACCTAAACCACGCGCATACACACACCTACTATACATCCAACAACCCACTCGCCCTCCCATCTAGATCTCTTCGAATATTGCCGTCCACTTGCTGTCCAACAACTCCCACACCTTCCGCATCCAAGCATCTAATACATCTTGGTTCCTCATCAACCGAATCATACACCGCTCACAACCCCAGCTCCACACGTGCGTCATATACTCTGGACGGAACATATGCGCACAGTCCTCAAACGGCGTATGGATCAACCGCTCGAATACCTTCTCGCCCCAGTTCCTCTGCCACTCGACAAGCCCTGAAGGTCCGTCTACTTCGTCCCACGACACACATTCAGCGCAGACAAGCTCTTTCCACTCCCCTTCCTCCAATATCATCTTCTCTCCGCTCTCCGTGGTAGTCCGAAGCAAACAGTCCGTCAACGCACACTCCCACGCAAGCTGCCTCTGCGCCAGTCTGAAAGCAGATTCGACGCTGACCCGGCCTCGGAATTTCAACTCGTCTAACACCCTCGCATCTCGGAAGTCAATTTTCCCCACCGCCAACTTGGCCGCTGAGGGCGCCTCAGACATTAAGTCGTGTGTGACTGCGATATGATACGCTCGAACTGGGTCGATACGCATGTGGACCGGGGAGTCTGGTTGGGTAAGCAGAGATCGGAGCGCATCCAGCATCGGGCCAAGGCGGTATCGTTTGGCTATCGTGAGGGCTTCGTCTAGAGCGTCGAAGTCCTCTATATGCATTGTCTTTTGGGGGTATACCCAGCTGAGCAGAGCGCGGATGGCTCCAGAAGACTCGCTGAGATAGAGTGTGTTGTTTATAGCGGCCTTCGCCAAATCGGCTAGCCTCTTCGACGGGAGCTCAAGTATTGCTCGATCAGCCATGAACACCCTCCCATCCTGTGCGTGTATCGTCAGATCACCCTCAGAGAAGCCCCGATCAAGCTGGAGTGCTCTAGGCAAGTCAGGCATACAGGGTGAGTGGGGTGGCGTATAGTCCATGGTGTAGGTCCAGGCGGGTGTACTAGGTGTGCCAGGAGAGCAGTAGGGCGGCGAAACCGGAGATGGGGGTGAAGAAACCCGAGGAGGGAGCGCGTGAGGGAAGTCACGAGGTTGGAATGCGCGAGGTGGGAGGGCGCGAGATGGGAGGACGCGAGGTGGAAGGGGGTAGGATGGAAAGGCGCCAGGCGGGGGCGGGGGCGGGAGCTGGAGGTACGGAGGCTGGCCAGTACTGGGATAGAAATGGTTGGGCCAGGTGTGCTGTGACCAAGGTGCGCCAATTGCAGGCGGAAAAGTAGGGTCAAAGGCATATGGGCCAGAAGGGGGCGGGAGAGAGGGCGGGGGAGAGCACCAGTGTGGAACACGGTGGGACTGGTCTACCATCATTGTGAGGGTGGAATTGAAAGAGAAGGGCTATGATCCGCAAACCATCGAGTGTCGTGTCTATATACCCATTGTTCAACGCGCCGAGTCATGTACACCGCCCATCTCGGTCCCGTATTATGATGGGCGGGCATTAACACCGCATAGCGCCGGAGAACCCTGAATGCTCGGTCGAACCAAATAAATCGTAAACAGACGCCCAAACTTGACTCGAAAAAAGGTTGATAAACCACATAAATACGAGATTGGTGGAAACATCGTAAGTCAGCCGACGAGCCAGATTAGGGACACATTTAAGCGTCAAGACGGCTCGCGAGGCCAACAAACTTGGTAGAATGTCGCGGCCAGTCTGGGCTCTCAGGAATGGTGTATAACGACTACGGGCCATGAACAACAAGAAGAGTTGCAACGGCATCAAACCGGTAGAGAAGTGAGATTGAGCTGAAGGAGAAGTGAGTGGGATCATGCACGTCCGTTCTATCAGATTATGTCTTAATAGTATGCTTTAAGACTCAACCACAACGAACTAGATTGAATACGGCTGTGAAACCTAAGTTATCCTAAACATTTAGACTGATTCATTGCCTCTACATTTCACAACAGATGTATTCATACATCTCAGACATACAAGACACCTGCATCACTCCAGAGATACACGCATACAAACAGTCCATAAATCGTACAATCAACAAAAAAAGTATACCCTAGCTTATATCTCGTCGAAAATCGCCGCCCACTTACTCTCCAGCATCTCCCACACCTTCTGCATCCACACATCTAATACACGCTGATGTCTCATCAGTCGAACCATACACCTCTCGCACCCCTCATCCCATACACGCGTCACGTACTCTGGACGAAACATATACGCGCAGTCGTCCAACGGCGTACAGATCAGCCGCTCGTATACCCTCTCTATCCAGTTTCGCTGCCACCCGACAAGTCCCGTCGGCCGATCCGCCTCGCCCCAGGATACGCATTCGGCGCAGACGAGCAGTGTCCACTCGTTTTCTTCAAGCACCAGCTCCTCCCCGTTCACCGTGTTCGCCCGCAGCAAACAGTCTGCCAACACACACTCCCACGCAAACTGCCTCTGCGCGAGCTTGAACGCGCACTCGACACTCACCCCTCGGGACTTTAACTCTTCCAACGCGCCATCGCGTCTAAAATCGACTTTTCCTAGGGCTAACTGAGCTGCTTTGCGTGCTTCGGAAGGTAAAGCGTGCGTTGTCGCGATGCTATATGCGTGAAGTGGGTCGTTGCGAAGGTTGACTGGGGAGTCTGGTTGGGTAAGAAGGGACCTGAGGGCGTCTCGCATCGCGCCGAGGTGGTATCGTTTGGCAGTGGTGAGGGCTTCGTCTAGAACATCATATCTGCAGATGTGCATAGACTTTCGCGGATAAATCCAATCGAGCATCGCTTGAAATCCTCTCGAAGGTTGGTCATCCCATAGGTAAATCCTATTGTTGGTTGCGGCCTTCGCCAAATCAGCCAGTTTATCAGACGCAAGCTCGAGTAAAGCCCGATGGACGACAAAACTCTCCCCTCCATGGATAGATATTAACAAATCACCTTCGGTGAAATCTGGGTGGCACTGTGCTATCTCGGCCGGGAGGAGAGGGGATGCGGGTGGGCTGAGCAGCCGAGGCGAATCTAGTGGCGTCTGGATTGGTGTATAGCTGGGCGAGCCGGGCAGGTAGGGTGAGAACGAGATAGGCGAGCTAGGTGGAAAGATGGGTGAATTAGATGTCGACGGAGGAGTCGTACTGCCCGTAGAAATGTACGGGCTAAATGAGTTACAAGCTGACCACGCCGTGTCGTCTCCTAGAGGGATCCCAGGCTCCATCGCTAGTGGGTTAGGCGTGAGTCTAGGTGGGATACAGGATGTGGTACGGCTTGCTACGATGAGAGGGGAGAGCCAAAACCGCAGGGCGCTGCACGTTGTGCCTATATAATCGTGAGTTGCGTACTGACTCACAGTTATATACCCGGACACCGCTAACCACAGTTCCAGCCAATCATGCAACACGGACGTTTCCGCCACCGGATAAAGCCCTTAATGCTCGATCGAACCAAATATGCCACAACACAGCGAGGGCTGCGTCTTTGTACCGCATAATTTCTACTTTTGTTATATTACACAGAGTCAGCGGTTGATACGTGGAGCATCAAGTGGCTTGAAAGCACTAGACAGTTCTTACGGTGCGGTCCACGTCAATCAGAAACATGTCGAACGACGGGAGTGGGTGGCCAAAGAATTACAGACATCGGTGACCGCGCCTAACGTACACAAGGAGACCTCCGGCTGATTGGCCTGTCAAGTGCTCGAGGTGGAACTGTAGTCGAGTGTTAGCGCGATCGAAGAGAAGTGTTGACTCGAGAGGTGCATCGGCCTAAGAATTAGCGTTGGGCCTAGAGGCAGCTGTGTAGGGGTCGTATGTGTATTGATACCCGCGAAAGAGAGCACGACGCGACATTCAGGACTGTTGGGAGCAAGTTGGGAGATGGTCGTGGTTCAGCGCGAATCGAGCGGGCCGCCACGCGTGTCACGTGACCGCGACAGTCCCTGCACGCGGTTCCGCCAGTTACGCGACGGGCACTCCCATGTATATGCCAGGCTCATATTGACACTTTTTCGTTGGACGAGAATAACCTTACAGGAGCAACACTGATGATGAAAACAATTCACACCGCTTTCAATACTAAATGGACAGCATGACCGAAACCAATAAATTGACTCAGAAAGTTGAAATCGTAAATGATGTAAATACATGATCGAAGAAAAAAGAACATATCCAACCAAGAAACCAAAAAAATTTTCAGGAATGTACAGCCAAAAAACTGGCCCGCAAGGCCGATAAAATAGAGTGTAGACGGGGTTGGTTATGAGGAACATAGCAAGTAGGGGACATGAACATCAAGGGGGTCGTAACAAACAAAACGAGAAGGGAAAGGATAGAGACGAGATGTAAAGTAATGAGAGAGAGAATGAATGGATCTAGGCGCGTTGAGCGGTAGTTTTAGATCGTGTCTTGATGACACGGACTTCGCCTTCGACAGCGGCGGTAGCACTCGCGGTTGCAGTCACACGCGTAGTCTTGGTTCGACGGGGAGGAGTCCTCGGAAGTTCAGGTGTCTTGGGCTCTTCGTCTTTGACCTTCGTGATCGGCTCAACGGCAATAGGCTCAAATATGGCGGTAGGAACAACAGGCTCAACCACAGCGGTAGGAGTAACAGGCTCGACCTTGCGCAAACTTCTCTTCACAGGCGACATGGGAGTTTTGGCCCTCTCTCGTTTAGGCGTCGACGGCGGCTCGCGTGCGCATGGGCTCTCGCCTTCATTCGCGTATCCGTGTGCGTTAGGAAATAGGAGCCGAGGCCGCGTGAGCTCGCTTGGCGAAAAGTCTGGGTGGTCCAGCGGGAGGAACGACGGATGGGTTGGTTGGAGCGTTGGAGAAGGAGGGTGTTGGTTCGCGTATGGGTTTGCGAATATCTGTGGGATACCGCGGCTAAATACCAGATTACAAAGTTAGTAAATGGACGACGTAAAGGAGAGGAGAGAACATACAAGACATATTTAACAATCGGACCCTCTTCGAAATCCAAAGCACCGCGTTTGGGACGAGACCGGAGCGGGACGGGAGATCCGGAGCGTTCAACCAGGAACGGGTTGTTGGGCGAGTCACGTAGCGGAGCGTCTCTAACGATTCGACCACCGCGTTTAGGCGCCGTACGGGGCGGAGTATGAGGCTCAACCACAGACGCGGTAGGAACGTAAACGCGAGGCGGGGGCGTGCAAGGTCGCGGAGCAACTTTATGTTCATCGTCGTTCTCTCCATGTTGATCAGCCAATTGAGCGCGTTTTGGAGGTGGAGCAGTTGGAGCGACAACAGTGGTAGTAGCAGCTTTGCCTTTGACTTTCCTGCTCCGTGGTTTAGGCCGTGCTCGAGCGGCTACAACGACTGAAACATCGCCATCGTCTGGATCTATAGCGCGGAGGCGTTTAGACGCTCGGGGCTTGCGCTCGCTCGCAGGCGGAGACAAGAGAGACGCTGTCGACGCGGACCGTTTGAGCGCGCGCTGAGGCGTTGGTGGGTATTCAGGTTGGGTGGTTGGGTGGTTGTTGACTGCGACAGCGGCCATCGTAGTAGTGATAGACTAGCAATAGCTCAACAGCGTAGCGGTAAGATGTGATGTACGAGATGAGTGTATGCAGGGGCCTGTGGACATAAAACGTAGGAGGCGCAAGGGGCGGAGGTGGGGGCGGCGCAAAGAGAGCGGGAAGGAATCCAACAAGGGAAGGACTCAGGGAGCGCGCCGGGTCACGTGAGTTTTTACCTGATTTTGCATCCGGTTGTTTATTTCAGGTAAATTACTTTTCTGGTCGACTACGGCTTTGGGCCAAGGCTCGTACGGTCTGAGTTCGCCGGCTTCTGTCCGTCTCTGTTATCTGGTCGTCGTGTTCTTCATCAAGTGCGAGCTCGTTTGATAGGGCCAACACGGACTTCAGCAAGCATTCGATCGAGAATGGATACTCGGCCGGCATCTTCAGTGCTTTCCTCAAAACAGCGACTACTTCGTGTTCTATTTAAGACTTAGCGCAAACTGCTTGGCGCTGGCACTGGTGCTAACTCACAGCGTTTCTGATGTGATGGTCAGGGGAGGCCGTGTACTACGCTGCGCGCCGGACGGAAGGCGGTGTAGGATAGCATATAAATAAACATCCCTTGGCTTTGAATCTCTATCATTCCATACCCCCTTCTTTGTATTCCCGAGTAAGCTCCAAGTCTACTTGACCTCTCTATATCCCACTATACTCACATACCTGCTAGTTAGTCTTAACACAAATGGGCTGTATACCCAGCAAAAAATCCATCCACCCCGACCCTCCAATGCGCTCACTTCGGCGATTATCCCCAACCACCGAATCCAAACCCAGAGAATTAGGCACCGACCACCTGATAGTCGAGGCATTTATACCACCACCTACACCCGCCTCCCGAACCAGCTCTGACTCATCCTTAAGAAGGTGCGAGAACGATCACGGACATCATCATGGAGCGGCCGAAGTCTCCGGAATAGCCGCAGTAGCCGCTGTTGCTGGGTTCGGTGCAGCTGCGTACGCGTTTGATGATGGGGCGGGAATGAGTGGAACGGGATCTGGCGGTGGAGATGCTGGAGCTGGGGGAGGAGATGCTGGTGGAGACGGTGGCGGAGGAGGAGAGTAGAGTCTTCCTCATCACGGCTTTTTGCTGGGTTTCTGGTCCGTGTTCTTAGTACCTGGACCTGTTGTAGTCTGAAATGCTTGTACTGTGGTTCTGTTACATGATTTTTCGTATTTACTCTAGTTGTATTCATGATCTAACATATATGTTCTTATGGACAACGAAATGATTCGCATTCTCTTACTGCACCACCATATATGCGCACTTTTTCTGGAATAGCTGATGTATATATCATTTACTGGCCTCGGTCAAACCTGCGAGGACTCGTGATCATTTCCTACATATCATGAATACACATATGGGGTAGCTGACCTTTGCCCTTTTCTGTCCTGCCCGAGTACTGGGGGTCGCCGATTGACACCGAACCACTATTCGACCGAGTGGGGTAGTGGAGGCACTAAGCCTCGTCAACATTTGGATGGACTCCCACATGAGTTAAGAGCCAATGACTCTAACTATGTGGTCATAAGCAAAACATTTGGTTATTAATCTTCTGGGAATGGCAACTAAATTGCCTGATACCTCGACATAAGTATTGGCAAAAAGCGATCATGAAAGTGTTATCATAGCATCGTTCCACACTATGACACGCTATAAGTGAAGATTTACGTCATGTATGCGCTACAATTCGGTTAAAGACGCCTCCAATTCACCTTGGGGATATCCACTAGCATTTCGTGCTTCATTCACCAGTCCAGCGAAGCTATGGCGATGAGCCGAGCGTATCGGATGGTATATTATGGCTGTTTGCTCGTTAAACAGTTGAATTGAATGCGTTATGTCTCGCTAGGGGATCTTCCGTTGGTGTGCACTACGCTCGACGTTTCCACTCTCCAGCTCGGTGCCATCACACGGTCCACTCCAACCGACAACCCCCAACACTCGCATAGGGCAGGAAGAGACAAAGGCCAATTATCCTACATGTATATTCACGATGTGCAGGTATGATTATGCGTCCTCACAAGTTTGACCCGGGGTTTGTACGGAGACTAGAAGACAAAATTAAATCACTCTAACTCGATCAGGTTCTGGGAACACGTTGGATCACGTGAAGACCTATTTTTTTTTGTATACATATTTATTGTGCTACACGAACGCTGGGTCGAACCGCACATGAGAAAAGGGAAACAGAGGTAGTGTAGAGAGTAACAAGAGGATTAAAAGCGAAAGGCGTTACAGTTTAAGGAAGTCGTATCACGTGAAGACCTACTCATTACGTCCCCAGACAACCACAACCGCACATCGCCACTTTTCTTGACCGAGTTTCAGCTCGAGGATTTCTTGATAACCCCCAAAACCTCAACGTGGCTCATGGAGCGTACAATAACTTTCGGAGAAGCTCCAGCTATCGATCGATTCAAGAGCTATTTAGAGCCTCCTAGTAGACCGCTTCCCTCTCCTCATAAAATCAGGGCAGCCATTTCTGCTCTGAACGATGACCCTTGCTCTGCTACTTTGGAAGTCCTCGAAGACATAATGATGATACGATATAGGCCCGAGTCTTTCGATATACTGACTGGACCTATTATCCCATCTTGTATAGAAATACTGGAAAGCTTCGCGAACCGCGGCAAGGTGAGTTCTCTGTGAGGTACCCATTGACCACTTCACTCAGCCTTTATAGATTCTCGATCACAAGATTGCGGTGGTAACTCTTCAAATACTGTCTTTCTCTGTTACGCTTGCAATCTTATTGCGAAACAACTATCACGACAGATTCATCGAGAGCTTGAGGAGTGAAAGAGAATCCGGTTATCTTCCACCGTTCCGTTGCGATATCTCCTTGCACGCTGTTCTTCATATGAGTATCATGATGGAGGATTATGCCAAGCGTGGTACGCAGGACAAAAGTCGCGGTTTGGGTGCCACCCATGGTTTGCTTGGCTGGACACTTGACAGTCAATATACATGCCTAGAAGAACTTGGAGGGTTCACTAAAGATCATACCCGCTTCCTACTATATTATTTGTGGATCCAACGAGATAATGTCATGGAATTATTCAGAGACGTCCTCCTGCCGGGATTCACATTCGTAATTCATGTTATGTGGAAGCACATGGCGTGTTTGCGAGAACGCGACACAAAGTGAGTCTATTGTCTCGGGGGTGGCCAATTATTTATCGTGCAATCACAGGATTATGCAGAACCAATTACGCGAGCTTGTTGTTCGTTATTCATTTGTTTGCACACACTTAGAGGATCCCGTCCTCTATCGACATTTTCTAGACCTGCGCGACTATGTACATGAACGCACAGTAGCTGGGCCAGTGAATCGCAGCGATCAAATGATGGTAGTAGCTTGCTGTGTCTTCAAACTCAACCCGCCAGCGGATTATGCCGGCGCTGCTTCACCGATTCCTTTGGATTTCGCTGGAGACTTGATGGACATTTTGTTTCAAGATATTAACGAAACTCAGGAATTTGATCTGTTTCTTCCTCTGCTAGAGGCCGGCTTCATTCGACTATGGCTTGACTTATCCAAAGTGCCCGAGGATAGAACTGTCAAATGGATTGACGTTATTCCGTTTGCGTACAGGTTGTTCCAAATTACGCAGTACGTTCCTTTATCTCATTTATACCCGCGACCATGTCATTGAACAGCTTATTAGGATTGCCATTTTGTTCTCAAGAGACCCTGTGTACCAAAGTCGAATAGCAACATCGTCCGTCCTCGCCGTACTGCTGCGGTCTGACTTGATAGATCTTTTTGGTCGCCTCTGCCTTATGCCCATGCTACTGGAAGATATTCCTCCTGGGGTAGAATATGGTTAGTTTCTTCAGAGTAGATGGCGAGATATCTAACGGATTTCTCTAGGTGAAGAAATGGATCTTGAAAACAGCGTATGGACCGACTTATCAGGTATTGTGGAACTGCTCGACACACTGTCTCGGTTCCCGAGAGACTACCCGAAAGACTACATGCATTCACATTTTGCGCCATACGAATCGGACTGGCTGAAGACATCTTGCTTTCTCCACCAGTTAAATGGCATATTCCCCTCTCGCCATCCATTGCGCAGATGGCTTACCGTGTGCGCTGCTACGTGGACTAAGCTCGGGAGAGTATGCGCATTCCGACGACCTACGGAACGATGTACGTACGCACGTTGCCCCTGTACGTGTCAGCTACCAGAAACAGCGGGGACTCTGGTTTGTATGCCGTGCCACGCAAGAGTTTATTGCTCAATACAGTGTCAAAGAGGGTGGGTGACTGTGTTACTTCAAGCAGCGTACGCTAACGGTTCTATGTAAATATCAGCGATTGGCTTTCGAAAGTAGGGCCACACAAACTAGATTGCAAACCACTTCCATAGAGCCACAGAAGCTGGAGAATTCAAATCGATAAGAACGCATTTCTTCTTGCTTTTGATGTATATAATACAGGATCCACGAGTACAGACTTAAAATGTAATGCAACTTTACCGGTCGCTTCTACCGCGTAAACAAGGAATAACCCAAGGACCGCTATCGGACCAAATAGCGAAAGACCGCAAAACATTGTCTAGACCGGTTGTGGTCCAGCATGCCTGTGTTATGGTTTTGTTACGTTATTTGTCGTATTTACTCAAGTTGTATTCGTAATCTAACGTATATGTACTTACGGACAACAGGATCAGTCGCATTCTTGTCCTGCACCGTTGTATATGCGTGGTGTTTCTGGAGCAATTGATGTCCTTTGACCCGATTTAGTCTGATGTGAATACTGATCACAATTACATTAATATTTTGGCATAAAATGATATATGTACACAAACATAGCTTAAGAACGCTCATGCAAACGTTAAACAACACAACTTTAATCAACGTTCTTCACTGTTTATCTTTTTGAATCTTCGCTTCCCGCAATACTACTCAATCCGGCCTCAGCATTAGTCGAGGAAATGCTCAGACTTGCTGACATTCTCCGTGCGGGCTGTCTGCTTTGTAGGTTGGGGGTATCGGTGATAGGGATGGGGGGAATATATGTCTCGCCATAACCACGGGCACGTACGCGGACGTCCGTCAAAGGCATCGGGATGGCGATGAGGGCAACAGGAGTTCTTGGATGCCCAGGGAGAAGGCTAGGCGATGAAATGATTGTCGAGCGTTGGCGTGGCGTGACCGAATTCCGAGGCTGGGGAGGACTCGACACCGTACGCGGAGGGCGGTTACGTGCTTTCGCGTTGGGCGTACGTGCTGATCCCATCGATGTAGCGATTGGCCTTTGTAAATGGGGAGGGTTGACGGTGGCAGGGATGTAGGACCTCCGGAATTTATAGTACTCCACACTTAACTCCTGTGTTGGGACCTCCTCTTCCTTCTTTCTCTCTTCTTCACAGGGCTCAGTATCTTGCAAGCCAC
>WSTJ01001530.1:0-12128 GCA_019623705.1 Ceratobasidium sp. 428 | reverse complement strand
AAACCGGTACGTTGAACGTACCGGTTTTTCTCGGCTAATTTGCCGCGCTGAGTAAGCTCGGATTCATCCGGAATTTCAGCCGGTAGACTTCATACAGAGGCGCATGGGCGCTAGGCATGGCCCTCACTTACGATATGTCTCCAAGAGAGTGACCTACGCATCAGTTGTGAAAGTGCTTGACTGTTGGCGGCCAAAATTCCCACCTTAACTTAATTGTCCTAAGTGATATTTTCCACGCATACACTCGATCTTTGAGGTTAGAGGGGTATTAGGACTTCAACTAAAACTATTAGCCGGAGTGTTTCAGTTTCAAACCAGCATAACACCAAGATATTATCATTCTCAGATAGGTTAGATGAAACATTACATTTCAGACTCGTAAGGTTTGTAGAAACATAGAATAAATGTATATAGGCTTGTAATACACGCGCGTCTGAGCGCAGTGTAAGACGACGCTCAAAGGCGCGTGAGTTAACGTGCGAACAATATATATTCACGATGCGTCACCTAGATGGTTACACCCATGGCTACCTTCGGAGAACAGGCCAACAAAGTCACGTTCCAAACTCGTAAGATTCGTTTCGTTCGTAAGTGAGATAATCAAGAGTCCTTAGAACGGTTTACGCTCGGCAATGTTCACCAAAGCCCACCCGCTTTCGCACCTTACAAGGCCAAATTAACACCTATAACCACACTTCCTAGTAGAATTAGCCCCTCAAAACCATTACTCCCAACTCGATGTAGAGCACCAGATATCGCACTCGTAGTCGGCGCGCTGAGAGTGCTGCTCGCGACCTGTGAATTGGCCGAGGCGACGCCTCCGAGCAACGTGCTCGCCAACGAGCACACTTGCCGCATACCAGATACGACGGACGAAAGGTCAGCCGTATCATAATTCAATACTGCAGTTTGATTGGTCTGAACAAAACTGAGGGTGAATGTTAGTCTAGAAGTTATTGGAAGAGTGTGGATTGGATTTACCAGTTCACGCATTGGGGAAAGACGGACTGAAATGTGTCGGTGCAAGAGCACTTAATCAAGTCGTAGAATCCGACTGGGTCCAGGATAATCTACAGGACATTCAGTCTGAATTCGGTTTCAAGCAGTCTGGATTGCCTACACTCCGAGGGTCTGCCAATGCTTCAGAGGCCTCGGCGCAGCTATTGATGTTGTCAAACTCAGCCTGGCACTTGGGACACGAGGGAGGATATTCTGGGAAGTAAGGCGTCGTCCTTTTATGCATCTGCACGTCGGCGACGGCAGTCGGAGCAGGCATGGCAAGCGTAAAAGTTAAAAGGGTATGAAGGAACAATAGGGCCCACACTGCAGCTGTTACAAGAGCCATAATGAAGGCGTGTATGCGTAGGAAAGCTGGGGATGGGAGGAGGCGAAGGTCGAGGACAAGAGGTAAAACCGTTCCACTTACGATTTGAAATATATGAGCCCCTATTCACGATCAGCCAAAGCGTAGCAAACATTCAGGGTCTGAACCTAAATCGTTATAACTCAACTAAACAAGACAAGACAAAAAAAGAGTAGAAAAGCGATACAGATAATAACGGCAAATAACCCAATAATAAAAGATATCAACAGCGATGTGAGATATAAAGACAACTCAACGAACTTCACAGACCAACCCCAACATAACCCAACAACTGAAATGTCTATCGCCTCGACACATTCGTTTTTCGTTGCCTCGGCGAACTCCTATTCAAACTCTCGTCCACACCCATAACCGTCCCAGGTCCAGCCCAAACAGCTCTCCCGCCCGCTCCGCCGCCTTTCAAGAATCCAGCAGTCTTGCTCCTCGTACCAACACCAACGTAAACCTCGCTCTCCAGCGGATCGTCCTCTCCAGGGAATATCGATCCAATCGAAAGATCCAAATCCGACTTGGAGAAAGATTTGGTTTTGCTCCGGGGAGCAGGGGTAGACGTAAACGCAAGAGGGTCGTCCGAGTCATATCCATCATCATCGTTGGTTTGTGGTGGCTCTTCGTCTGAATCGTCAATCACAATAACTTGTCGTCGTTGAGGCGTAAGGAGTCGTGGAGCTCTGGGCTTTTTCGCGCTAAATTGGGGTTTGGGCAGGGGAGACGAAGGTGTAATGTTTGCGAAAGCGGATGATCGGCTGGGGGTTGAGGCGACACTGGTATCGAGACCTAGCTTTGGCCCTCTAGATGTGTTGGCTGTAGTGGATTGGGTTGAAGTATCGCCGTTCGTCGTCGGAGCCTTTGGTGCGACGGGGGTGGTGGCGGACGTAGGCGGAGGTGGAGGAGGGACAGCAAACACAGGCACGAATCGTCCAGGTCGTCGTCGGTTCGCTGCGGCTGCTCGAATACTCTTCTCTCCGGGTGCGGAAAGACTCTTGTCTCCTATCGTGGAAGTGCTCTTGTCTCCTGAACCCGAGACACCCTTGTCCCCGAGTGTTTTGTCCCCCGGTGCAGAAGTGCTCTTGTTCCCAGCCTTCTCCGCACCAACAGATCCATCCCCCTCCCTAAACACCCGTCGAGCACTCGTCTCAGCCAACGCACGCGTCTCCAAACTCCCATCCATCATCTTTCCCTCCCTTCCAATCTTCTTCGCCTCCAGAGGCGGCGTAAACAACACCCGGTCATCAACCTCTTGCTCCGTCGTATCTGAACACAAGGATGGGGTCGGGAGTTCTCGTTCGCTCTCGGGTCCGTGGAGTCGTCTTCGGACTATAGGTTCTATCCACGCCAAAAACAAATAAAAATCAGTACAACTCCTAATAATAGGGGAAAAAAGGACTGACGAGGAGCATCACCATCTCTCTTCCTCTTCACACTCGGCACCGCAAAACTCGCATTCCCACCACCAGCACCGACAACACCAGGAGTCTTGTTCCCAAACAACGCAGCACCCGAATCCGTCTTGCGAAGTTTAATCGGAAAGGCAAGTTTCCCACTCCCACTCTCTCCTGCACCGTTCATACTAGCATTGGCTCTCAACGCGCGCGGACTCGGCATCCCAAGTCCAAGTCCGGCATTCCGCCTAGGCCCAAAGACGATACTCCCCAAACTCTGATCGCCTGGTTCCTCATCCTTCTCAACAACCGACGTATCCCCGATCGCAGGCGCCACACGCGACTTGAGCTTGATCGTCTTCATCTCTTCCAAAAACGCAGCCATCGATTCAGCAGGCACGGCTGGCGTTTTGGCCATGTTTGTGCGTTTCGAGGTGTTTCCGGGCGTTTGGACGGGTGCTTGCTGTTTAATTCATGATAGTTTTCGTTCAATCATAATAAATCTCGTCAGATCGTGTTTTTTTAAAAATAGAGTTTAGATCGCAAACGTACTTTGAGACCAGCGCGCATCACGCTCAACGCCCGATCCAAATCCGATCGAGGTCTAAACTCGCCGTCCGAGCCTTCTTCCTCTTCGTCAATTGTATCTCCGTCCGGACGAGCTGCGACAGCGACTTTCCACCCTCTACTCATCGGAGGTGGTGGTGGAGGCGGCGGCGGAGGAGGAGGTGGCGGTGGAGGGGGAGGAGGGGGAGGAGCACTCATCGATATAGAAGCTCCGATTTTATCTCTTTTCGCAAGCTAACGATATATCCAGAATCAATCTAAATAATCAACGAAAAAATGGAATAATAAAGGCGTACCTCTTCACGTAACCGCCGCACCTCAGCCTCCAACGCTCGAATCGTCCGTTTATCCTCTGGGGTAGGGGGCAACGGGACAGACGCGGGATCCACAGGATCTCGGCGCGGCGTGGAGCTCCGAATAGGACGCGGCGTCGAATTCCGAACAGGACTCCGAGGAACAAATCCCCGCTCCTCAGCCGCGCTCGCCTCGCTCTGCGCCTTTTCCACTTCTTCCACTTCTTCCTCTTCGTCGCTGCTATCACTTATAACCGTAACCTCCACCTCCCGAAGCTTGATCAACTCTGTCTTGCCAGTGCTTGGATTGACCTGTGGAGGCGTAGGCGTTTTAGGCGAGAGTAGTGGTCGACGTTGACGCGTTGGTGATGACTCGAGTTTAGTTTTCGGACTCGATTTGGCGTGTCGGAAGAGTTGAGGCGATGGAAGGAGCGGTTCGACTGTTAGCTGAAGACGAGGTTCGACTGGAGCAACTCGTTCTGGGGATTTTTCAGCTAGCGGTGAATCGCGTGGGACAGGCGGCGGCGATTCCGGTCGCTGGACAGGTACAAGCTCGGGTTGCGTTCGAAGCGGTTGAAGCTGCAGTTGCTGTGGTCGACCCAACGGAACAATCGCGCCCTTTGGCGGAACCCGTTTCCTTGGTACAGGCGTATCATCCACCACCGGCCCCAACTGCGCTCTCAGCCTATACCGTCTCATCGAATCGTCCGCGCCAGGCAAGGATTGGACCGTCCCTCCACTCCGAGGATGCAACACCACTTGAAAACTCTCATCCACCTCTCGTTCTCCTTCCTCAGTGTCATCATCATCGCCAAGCTGAGCACGAGCAGCCTCCAACCGAGTCTCAGCGCCCATCAACTCTTCTTCGAGCGTCGCGATGACCGATGACCCGCCTACGCCGCGACCCCAGGCCCGCTCCTCGGCCTCGCGTTCCCATAGCGCGATTTGATCGGCGGAAGCTTTATCTTTTCCCTTGTCGTTTTTCGTATTCGTATTCGTGCTTGTTTTGTTGGATGCGGGCGTAGCTCCGGATGTTGAGCTCGTATTCGACGAGGAACGGACGGGTCGACGGGCGACGGGGCTAGGGATGCCAGATGCAAATCGGACGTGGCGATTTTCGTCACCTTCCTGCTCATCACTTTCTTCCTGTTCTTCATCCTGTGAAGCAGAGCGAGATGACTCGGCAACAGACTCGAGTCTTGGGTTAAACTGGTATGCGGGTTCAGGTTGGTATCGAGAGACTTGGGGGGTGGGTGCGACGGATGCGGGAGAGCTAAAGAACGCTCCTGGGACTTTGCGTTTTTTGGAGAGGGGAGCGATGTCTATTGAAATGTATTAGCCGTAGTTGAATAAGAAGTATAGACAAGACGTACCACGTTTAGGCGACGGCCGAGAGTATGGTTTGGGTTTAAACTGCGAAGGCGACCGGCGGGATCGTCTAGAATGGGATGCAGGTTCGGGAGCCGTACGGGGTGTCTCCTCCTACCATCCATCAGCCAACAATCAGCAATAAACTAACAACAACTAACCTCTTCCCGCTCAACACCTCGTACATTCTCGACAAACGACTCAAACTCGCGCGAGACAGTCGCAAAAATAGAAGAAAACATACTCGTCTTGGGCGGGGGCAGACGAGACTTCAATATCGGCCTGACCTGCCGTGGTCGTTGCCAGTGGTCCGAGCCCATCTCAGTCAAAGGAAACAAATTTGACGTGGAGGAGAAGGTCCAAGTGAGAGAACCAGCACAATTGAATAAATTATCCCGTGATCCAACATCCTGAACGCGCTCCCTGTGGCTGTGTCCCCCTCCACTCTCGAGCAGGAGCTTGCCACCACACCAATTTTGAATTTGATGATGGGCCAAGACCCTTGGCTCGAGGCCTGTCTGTATGCGTGTAGATAGGATCCCGTGTGGAAGTTTTTTTTTTTTACTTGCCGGGTTGACTTCCCGTATGGATTGCACGCGCTCTGGCCATATGGGCATAAGATTAGGTACTAAGCTTCCGCTCCACTCAATTCCCGGGGGTGTGAGCTATAAATAAGGGGATTACTCGGGACGAGCACATGCACGATCTCTTTTGCTCCAATCCCTCGCTGCAGGGGTTCAGATTACATTCTCTTGGCTGGTTTTACGTTCTTTTTAATACGAGTATGCTACGCTTTTTGGTTTTTCTGTTCGTCTTGGTTTGGGAGGTTGTTGCGAAACGTGGCGTTGCATGGCCTTGGTGTAGGTTTTACCTTTGCATCAAAAAATTGGATTAATTGAGCTAATAACGCACCTAGTTAACGAAAACAGTCTGCTCGATCCCGAGAGACTCGTCACATCCAACGTCGTCTGGTAATCACCCCTCTCTTCCCCTCCATTCCACTCGATCTGACCCCTCGATCTCATCCAGGATGTACAACTGGGAAACATGGCGTCCCGCGAACACAAAGTAAGCCCTCTCCCTCTCCCCTTCCCCTCCTCCCACCTCCATCCCAAGCTAAGCTAAAAATACAAATTATTGTAAACCAGCAACCTAAACTGGGTCGGCACCCAAAGATGCATGGACTGCGACTCCTCTCCAATCGCCCAACTCCCACAACGCGCAGCCGAACAAGGATGGAACACGCTCCTCACGCTCAACGAGCCGGATATCATGGGTACTTTACCGGGCGATGCTGCTGCGTGGTATATCCAGCATATCAACCCTATTGATATTAGTCAGTCTTATCCCAGTCTTATGTTTTGTCTTCTGGAAAGATGGGTTTTCTGATATGAGTTTATCTTTGGGGTGTAATAGAAAAAGCTACGCCAGCGATAACCTCAAGCCAAAGCCCAAACCAAGGACTCGACTGGCTCTCTCAATTCATCTCGGCCTGCTCCGGAAACGTACGCCTCCCCTCCCCTAATCCTCACCACCTAATAACCACCACTCAAATTAACAACGCATATACATACAGTGCTACATCGATTACATAAACATCCACTGGTACGGCGCGTTCTTTGCAGAGTTTCAAGCGCATATCGAACAAGTCCACACTCAGTTTCCCGATTACCAGGTACGTCCTTTCGTCTAGAGATGGAATTAAAGAAGTTGTTAATTTGGATGGGTGGATAAAGATTATTATAAGCGAATTCGCACTCCAGTCCCCAGCTACACAGATCGACCAAGCTGCGTTTCTGAAACAGGCTATTCCGTACTTGGATAACGCTACCTATGTCGCCTATGTAAGTCCCCTCTCCCCATCACCCATACACCCATCACGCTCATCGTTTTGCCTAGTATGCATACTTCGTCGCCTCCTCTCCCCTATTATTCTCCGCTAACGACCCAATAGGGGTCGCCTACGCCGGTAACACCTCAACCCTATACAACAACGATGGAAACTTGAGTGAGATTGGCGTAGTATATATTTCATAGTTTTAGTTTTAGTTCGTAGATTTTGTTGGGGCTTTGTCTATAGATCTGTTCGGGTTTTAGAAACTGTATGGATAGCTAGTTCATGTCACGATATGATATGATTGTATGCGCATGAAGCCGTATACATCCCTCTCCTTCCCCTGCATACTCACTAAAAATGACCTGGGCCCTATATCCTCAACCCATCCATACTCCTCCCAAGCAAATCCAACAGTTCCACCCGTCTCTTCCTCTCCCTTTCAACCTCCTCACTCGGCTCCCACCACACCTCGTCCCTCGGAACACCGTTCCACCCGCCTCTCAAGAACGCTTGAACGGCTTTTGGACCTTGTGCTCGGATTGAGTTTGCTTTTTGCCAGTTTTCATCTGAACCAGCTACGAAAAGGAATCAATTTTTTTAGTGAGGAGGGGTAAGAGGGGAGAGAGAGAGGAGACATACGTTCGGTCAACGAAAACCCAGACATCGCAAACGCGACATTCGGAGGGATCGTCACCCGTCCATGTTTCGCGCATAGAGTCGACACAGCGATACAATGGATCAACGCGCCGTCATCGTCGTGCGTACGTAGCCCCGGAGCCGGAATCGTATTGCTCTTGGTTGAAGTGTGGGACTTCGACTTGGTTTTTGTCGGGTAGGTGACGAATTTAGCAACTAGGTACGCCTGGCCGAGGGTAAATTGAATGTAAAGTTTGATCGAGCGTTTAATTCGACGGGGAGACATACCCATTTCTTCTCCCACCCGCTCACAGTCAACCGAACCTCGTACCTCGCGCCAACAGGAATTTCACGTATAAAATGATAATGCGCACCTGCCAAAAAAACAACCCACCCTCATCGCATCTCTCCTCCCCCCAAACAAAATAAACCGATAAACAAACATACCAGCGAGTCCAATCCACCCCCCATCCGCAAACAACGCAGGAAACCATTCCGCACACACACGCATCCGAACAGGGTCAAGGTTCTTGGCATAGCTCGAGTTGGACATGTGGCCGTTCCAGTCGCAGTCGTCTGGAGCTGTGTATGATGATTAATTAGGATGAATCAGGAAGCTAGTGAATAGGGACTGAGGTTGTAGGGGGACTGACCGGCCCAGAAGGTCGATACGATTTGGATGCCCTTGTCTTTTCCGTCTGTGCTCGGGAGGAGTGTACGGCCTACGGGACTTGCGGTTTTCCAGAAGAGTTCTTTATTTCTTTGGCCGTATAGGAGCTTTTTGAGTCGGAGTTGGATGATTGATGTGAAGACTCGAACTGTAGATTGTTGTGGTGTTAGAATTTGTACGCGAGACGAGGGAGACAAGGGTCCGAACCATGCCAGGCACCAGGCCAGCTACGTATGTTGAGTAAGAAAATTATGAAAATAAATAACTTGGCCGAACGAGGGAGGAACGGAATCAGAGAGCGGTTGTCGGAGGATAGATACTGAGATAATAAAGACAAGACCCCACTAGTCATTGTACGAGCTCTCTGGCTAATTCGGCTCGAAACGGGTTCTGACATCGCGAGTCCGCTATGGATGTCGAGTTTGAGTTGTAAGAAGAGAGACTCGGTTAGCGCTACCCGAGGTTCTTGGCTGATGACTGAAGCAAATTATGAGTGGGTTTCCGGTTATGAAAGATGCCTATCTTGCCGGTATCGCGGCGTGGCCGACCTCATTGCGGACTTGTGGTCTTTAGTACCTTATTCGGCGATTCCCTGGCCGAGTTCATGCAAAGAGCGAGCACACCTCAATTGCATCCAAAAGTTATAATTATTCAAACAAACTCACTAAGTACAAACTACGCCCCTAGACTCCAGGTAATCCACTATACTTGCATGAGACGTTAACGACGAGAATAACGTCCGTTCGGCCCTAGATGGAAAGCGCGATTCCAGCATATATGCAAGATGTCGATGGAAGAGCGCAAACACCAATCCATAATCTGTTCCTAGCTTTACGAATTGCTAAAGAGAAGTTAGAAGTGTCGATAAAATATATGAATGACCTACCTGGACGGCCACAATCGGTGTTGTATCGTATCCGGAAAAAAGCGCCTAAAAGACATAATAAGACATGTTTAGCGGGGGCAAAAAACGGTATTTACTGGGTTTGCAAGTAGCCCTCTTGCTGCCATAACGGCCTCACAGCCTGTCTCGCGACGGATCGTCTCATTCTCGGAGGTGCTCCAAGCGTCCCCGCTAATCGGTAATAAGTCGTTATTACGGATGCGCCTAGTTATTACGAGTGCTTACTTGGCTATCACCGGTACTGCCCCTTTGGCGCAGCTGCGTGCGAAGGCTATCGCCGGAAGAGATACGGGGAGAGTCGACACTTGATGTCGAGTACGACCGTGAACGGTAATATAACTGGCTCCCGCATGTACAGCTGAGAAAACATGATAAGAAGTTATGTATCCTTGGAAGTTATGAGGCTCACCCGTTTCCATTAGCTGTTGTGTCCGCCTAGTCCAGAGATGCTCGATTAGCATGGTTAACAACCATGGAAATTGCTTCCAAGACGCACTGGGGATCAGAGTCTACTCGGACCTTGATAGATACAGGATAGCTCCACCCTAATCGGTCCTTCGCAGCACGAACTAGGTCTCTAACTCGGCCAGGCTGTCTCAAGAGCCAAGATCCGACGTGTTCCGAGTACGCCCATGGTTGAGGGCAGCCTGTGCGTCTTGGAGTCATATCGTAAAACGTCTCAAAAATATGACGCACCACAGTTCAAGTCCACACCATCGACGTGAGGATGAATAAGCTCGCATGCATCAACAAATGCTTTCGGATCGTTTGCAGCGAATTGGGCGACAAGGCTTCCTCGTACTCGCCTAATTCGTGAGGGCTATGACTGTTTAGTGAGAGGGACCAAGTTACTGAGAGAAACTAACATACGTTTGCCTTCTCCGGGATCATAAATACTCCACGCTCCTCTTCGCTAGTAGTAAAATCGGAGTGTCGAGCGGTGGCGGAACGAGAGAACTCTGCGGCCATGATCATGGGCGTATGTGTAATATGGACATCGTAGAGTGAAACCAAGTGACGGAATGGGACTGTGTGGTGATGTTAGTTATTATCATACATCGAATAGTTTAAGATACCCACGCTTCGAGTATCGGACCATCGGTGCTGCGATTTGAAGATTTAGCACAAGTGCAAGAGTTAACAAGTAAACTACCGACCCGCAATGTTGACTCTGCCAAATACCTCCAGCATTTCGTTGGGCGGTAAGCTTTCTGGAGCTTCCGGTTCAGCACAACCCTTATGATCGACGACGCTCATGATTTAATTCCCCAGCTTCGGGTGCTGGTGACGGAACGAACCATTATTTGAGCTTGATTGTTTTGTCCTAAAATGATCACGTGATCGTGGATCAGCATCGCCACTACGTGCCTCCACCCACCATGCAATCCACTCGAAGTATATTCGGACTCCAGGAATTAGTTTTGCGTGTTGACGCCTACTTGGAGCCCCGCCATAGTGTGCACTTAGCCTGCTTGAATCTATCAATGTTCAATACTATCATGCCACGACTTTGGAAGCACGTCAATGGCGTGAGACAATTGTTCTCGTTGCTCCCGGATGGCGAGACGTTGGATCAAGAAGGAAACCCCGTGAGAACGACTGATTATTTGGCTATAGTATAGCTACTCAAACACATGATTCCGTAATAGATTCCAATAGGCGATCCGACTGCACCCAATTTTTCTCGATTTGAAACTTACTCCACGTGGGTTGAACATTTAACTCTTACGTTCGGGACCGTCCCGTTCTGGCTATACGACGAGGATCCGTCGGAGTCACAAGAAGATATGCTTTACTACTATGCTTCAACTCGAATCCTACTGCCAAACCTTCAATATATTGCTTCTACGAGTAGTCTTCCAATTGTTGGGATTTCCCTTTCATGGTTGATGGCCTTTCTCTCGCCGTCTCTTATTAGCTTGAATCTTGGGGCCGAACACTGTGTGGAGACGATGTTCCCTCCCCAGCCCGCCCTGTTATATGCCCTGTCTACGCGTTGTCCCAAACTAAGGTCACTTGCTCTAATCCCTAATCTTGAAAGATCGACAAACAGGGACACGCCCCTTTCGCGACTTTTCAAGTACGCAACAAACGATTACAAAAATCAGGTCGAAGCCCATGTCGAAAACGGCCCCGGGCCATCTTTAGCTCTTATCAACCCACTCACAAGCTTCGCCACCTCTGCTGAGACGCTTGATCATTCTTGTTTCGACCTGATTAGTGCTTGGCCCTTGCTTGAGCGACTTGAGATAGTTATGAATCCGGGGGAGGTCTATCAACCCCCAGAGCTAGCGAAACCTGCGTTTCCTTCTTTGAAACACCTATCTCTCTATAACATAACCAGCCTCAAGGTGTTCAAATCATTCTGGAGTGTCTCAGCTCTTGTTCACAAGCTTACTTCCGTCCAATTGCACTCCTCCACTGGAGTCTTCAAGAGCCTGCGGGTTACCTTTTATGACAACGACACCCTCTTATCATATTTAGCCAGACGAAGCCCTCGCATGCAACACTTGTTCCTAAAGTTTGGCACCAAATTCATGAAACTAAGCGCTGATGTCTCCATATCTACACTTGGTGTTCTACAACAACTATCACTTCGGTCGCTTCACATAGAAGACGTACATCTAACTCAGTGCGATAATGTACCAGAGCGCTTAGCAGCAATCTTCCCCAATCTAGAGTACCTCGGGTTACCCAACCACAGTGTGACCTTTGCAGACCTTCAAGCATTTCAAATGCATATGCCCCAACTACACTCCTTGTGTGTCGGTGTTGAAACCGAGTCATTATCGCAGGATTTAGATGTAAAACTGGAAACCATTGAACGCTATCGCCGATCTGTATTCCGCACTCTTCAAATTGACCTGTTTCAGCCCGGTAACCCAATGATTATAGCCGAGCCCGGGCGGAGCCCGTACACATACCAAGAAATCATGCTACTGATACGGTAAGAGCTTTGAGCTTTAAATGAATTACTTCTAACTTATAGAACAACCAACCTAGGTATCTGTTCTCTTTATGGCCCAATGTACAACTCTCTGAAAGACGCAGCATATTCGGAGGCCAAGACTCCGAAACCCAGATACC
>WSTJ01001529.1:0-12128 GCA_019623705.1 Ceratobasidium sp. 428 | reverse complement strand
TCAGCCCTTAGTATCTGTGCTAGATACTTGTCACGCCACTAGTTAAGTGTTAAGCTTGCTTTATAATGTCGTGACCTCGGTCACTGTCTCTCTCTGTGGTCTCCTTAAGTAGTGGCTACGTTGTCTTTGGTGTCAAAAGTGTGTTTTGCGTCTAGTTACTGTTTACAGTGTAGGTCTCGGTGGTGGTTGACGAGTATAAAGCAAGCTGGGACCTCCAGGCTTGCTTTGGCCTCGTTATATACCCTGCACTAGGGTTCATTCCATTCCGCAGTCCGCAGTATTGATAGGTCACGTGTACTCCGTGTTGGTCACGTGTGTCCAGTGGCTGCGGACGTACGATGAGTAAGGGTATCACGTGTGTTCAGGGACAGCCTTACATAACTCGCTCTTAGGTTGTTGCGGCTCCGAATCTTATAAGAGCCGCGCTTAGTCCTAGGGTCATGTGACAACTTCACGGGGTCACGTGACAACTCGCTCCTCGCTCCTCATTACATAGGAGAGAAGTTAGAGGAGTGACGAGGTAAGCGCCGAGATAAGCGCCGAGGTCACGTGACCTTATTTGTAGCATTTACGACTCCGGAGAAAATGCTATAAATCCTTATTAAATGTTCTTGTTCCGTTATGACTTGTTGTCTGGGTCATAACACCCTTCCTCCTCGTGCGGCTTTCATGTGCACCCCACCGCGCCTGCTGTACACCATCCCCAGTACTTTTCCTTGCACGGCGGCTACTACACACATGGAGATTGCTCCCCGCATACAGCGCGCTATCGCGTTGTGTCAGGCGCTCTGTGCGCACTCTTCCCTATACGTACGCTGCAAGTGCTCCCATATACTCGCCTTTGACTTCGAACTCGGCATACGGCTCAACACCGGCCGTTGGGCCAGGTTTTCAACGCTCTAGTCCAACCCCTCGCCGTAGAATGAGTGACGTGAGGCGCGGGCAGACATATACCGGTGCCCTACCACTCTTAAACGCCTACCTCGTCACAGACACTGACGATGCACTCGAAAATAATCTGCCGTACTCTGGTCGAGCTATCGAACATCGTACCAACACCGTCAGCAACTGTTACAGATACCCCGTCTTCCCTAGTGCTATATATCTTGTCTGCGGGGACGGCCCTCACCACAACGAGCCTGAGTTCGATACGGTTCCGAAAACACCAACCTTGGTGTTTATGTTAACTGTGACATTTGCTCACAAAGTGCACAAATCGTTAGCTCGATGTAGACCAGTAAAGTATTTTTGAGCTCTCCGACGCAAGATCTCTTGTGCACAAAGGTACGGTTTGCGCGAAGTTTATAGTGCGTATTTCTGCATGAAGCCCACCAATTGATGTATATAGCTTTATATTGTTACATGTTTTGTGAATGTATGCATGCTATGGATCCAATCGCAGGCAAAGCTCTGCGAAAAAATACTACATTAGGAAATATTTCCATCTTTAGCTAGACTGGATGGATTCTGAGTGCTCCTCAGCAACATTACCGGATCTGGAGCCCTCAGGATTTTCCATCTAGGATCTGTATAGGTTTGAACACTCTCTAGTAGATACAGACTGGTCTAGAGTACTTTGTATATATAAGAGGAGGTCCTGAGTAATACAATAAAAAGTGGGGTAGCAAGAATCACTCAGGAGAGGTTCTTAGCCACCACACTTTTTGCTGATGTTGAGAGCTAGACATGGACGAAAAGGAGACTAGCTAAGTTCTTAGATGCCAAGGACAACCCAATGGCTAGAACTCAGTCTCAAGTCGTTGATTTCTTGGAGTGCGAGTTATCATGAGCGCCAATAAACGTGCTCTGACGTCTAGCTTTGATTTTCCGTTTAGTACTAATTCTCCGGAACTCTGCATGGGGAATGGGCTAGCACTTCTACGACCATTAACTCAATACATGACCAGACAAGATCTAACCAAGAGTTACTCACTGGCAAGGCCTGGAAACCTTTCACAGCTCACCGCCCTCAAATGTAACAGTTTTCAATCTTATTTCCAAATTAGGTTGTTATCTTTTGAGCAAGCCGCGTCCAGCTTGGCCGGAAACGCAAGTTGATCAGGCTAAACGAGGGGCACGGATAAGTTGATCCTTGGTATGATAACAATATCCACATATGTTTGTCCTATGAGATTGTTACACTCATGTTTATATCGAAGCATGGTTGGGCTTACGATGTGAAACCACTCCACCTATCCCAATCACTGTCTCGCACAGAGACAAAAGTTTCCCAGTTCAGGATCACTTATGGCCACCGCTCATAACCGAGAGCTATAGGTTTCCTAAGCGGCGGACAGGCCCAACCCTATTCTGGGGTTAAATGTGAGTGTAAGATTATAATTATAGGATCGCGGCGAGAGCATACCAGATACGCAGTAGATTTGACGTTACTATTCAAGCACCAGAATGTTGAGGTCTCGTTCTTGTGGGTAGCACGGGTAGTGTCGACCGGTGGTACTAAAAATCCACCTCGACGAAGGCCTGCGTCTCGACCCGATATACGTCGCAGTTTGTACTAGGCAGCGAGGTGGTTGTATGGCATGACTAATAAAAATGGTCCAGCGCTCTCAAACTCAATATTTCGGACAAAGGACGCTAACTCACCTTCAAACGACCAACGCGTCAAGGGATCGATACATCAGCAAGACGGGCCCGTGCTAATTAGCTCTCACGAGCTGGTCGAGCTGGTCGGGCGTGCTGAAATGAAACCTGCAAATATTAGCTCTTACGAGCGCTCGACCATCAAAAACAATTTGCAATCATGCAGCTACATCAAAAACTAACCGTTATTTTCTTGTCCCAACCCTTCCAATCGATTCTGCGACCAAAAATACCCGCATGGGAATGTTCCAGCGAATAGTCAAGCCTGAATCGCGGTTAGAAAACATGTCGACTGCTCTTGGTGAAGGTCACATGACCATTTCTCCGGCCTTATCCTCTTGTTACTTATTTGTTTTGATGGTCGAGCGCTCGTAAGAGCTAATATTTGCAGGTTTCATTTCAGCACGCTCGACCAGCTCGTGAGAGCTAGTTAGCACGGGCCCGTTTTGCTGATGTATTCTGCCAGAAAGGTCGCTCCAGATCTTGAGGCGCGGCTCGGCGATCGATGTTGACTCCATATTCTACGCTACAGATCTCCTGGTTCGATGATTCAAGACGTAGCTATAGTAATGAGCTTGGAGAGTGGTTGAACTGGTCGAGTGAAAGTGGCGGTTGCTGAGACAGAGTCATCTTGGTCGGCGCTTGCCGAGTCCTTGTGTTTGTCACGGTTTGCGGATCTAGCAGCATTGCAACTCTCCGCCACCATCAATCTGGCTTGCTCGATTATCTTGACCAAGATACGCCACTGTACGACCTCTCATCTGCAATGGCGCATCGATACACTGGATAAAACCGTGCCTCGAACACCCTGTTAGCCTTTCCTCTTCGCTCACCAGCTCAACCTTAGTAGTTGTAGTACTCGCAATCTACGCACCGATACGAAGACACATAGATTAGGGCCCTTGCCGTCTCACTAGAGACTCTCATTAAAAATTTTGTGCGACCCGGACGCGGCCCTAGTTACTTATTGGCTGGACACCGAAATGTCCTTGACTTTTAATGTTAGGTTGGAGGGCCGACGACCCATGCGAATTGAACCTCAAATAAACTATCCGTGGGGAAGAGCGTCGTAGACTTACTGAGAATCAATTGTCCAAGTAGCGCGATTCCTACGGTGAGTTCTATACACCTCCGTCAACCACGTTTATTTCTACACACCTCCAATTCTAGCGCCTGCCGCTCCAGACGAGTTCCGACCCACACTACCATCTTTGTACCCGTCCGAGCTGGTCCCATCGTTGACGGTAACCTCGCTTCCTTGCCTCGCAGAACTTCTCATTCATCAATTAATCGGGGGCAAGCAGATTGACAAGAGATTGGAGCCGAATAAGCGATACCTCCCTCAGTGAAACATCCGTAGTCATCTATCAAGAAAGATAGCCATATTCGGACGGGTCGCAAACCAACGATCGGGTAAGTCATAGGCGTCCGGGGCTCCGAGTAACGGAGAACTAACCAGATACGGTAAATGTGATCGCTGCTCATTGCCGGGTCGAGACGGGTTGCTCATGGATGGCGACCAGTTTCTTGGGACGTTCGCGAAGGGACAGAGTGGAATGCTGAAGCGCAGCACAGCGGGAATTGCGCAGGTGATATAACTCTACCGAATCCCAGGATAGATTATGTATTCGTGTATCATCATACTCGCCCAATGACACTCGGCTTGATCAATTATCGGCTGGATTGCCTTCCATTGAGCCACCATCAATCGAAAGAGTTCGCTCGGCGCCGAGTAGAATGAGTAAGTGGCAAATTTGACTCCATGGTGCCATAAAAATCCTCCACTGTGCATAACTTCATCTATGGCATTTCGATGAGTGGCTGTCCGCCAGCGTGGAAAGCGGGTGGTTAAGCGCTTGTGGGCATGGCTTCGATAAGCATGAATGCTGCCTCGTTGCACACGTCCACCGCCACGTTCAACTCCTGTCTTGAGCTTACCCGTGCTTCAACTACTGTTCTCCTTTGAGATGTTCAAGCGTATCAAACGTCGCATACGCCGTGCTGGAGAGAAGATAGAACGCCTATTTGGTGATCGTGAACCGACGATTCCAGGCATCCAAGCGCCGGTAGACTCCAACCCTGAGCCCGCTCCGGACGATATCTCTGCTTCGCCCCTGGCAACTGTCGTCGAATCTCACTCCGAGCGATGCAACGATGCTCGACGCCCGGACCTCACGCCTGGTGCGCCCCGGACGATGGATCAAGACCCGTCTGTGGCTTCGCTTGATCCTGGGCATAACCAAGCAGAGCGTTCTAACCAGCAGCCGGCGACTTCTCCCGTACCGGAACCAGAGAACAATACAGCCCCAGTTCCCACGGTGGACCTATCCGGGTCGTGCCAAAGCAAGCAAGATATCATGTCCACTGCCTGGCCCGGGCTCAAGGCACTG
Source organism: Ceratobasidium sp. 428 (assembly GCA_019623705.1). NCBI lineage: Eukaryota > Fungi > Basidiomycota > Agaricomycetes > Cantharellales > Ceratobasidiaceae > Ceratobasidium > Ceratobasidium sp. 428. The sequence goes on along the minus strand of WSTJ01001529.1, from coordinate 7,137 downwards.
ATTGGCGCAATGAGCGAATCGGCCAGGAAGTTCGGGCCGCTCGGGTCAGCTATCGGAGGACTTTTGAGATGCATCGAGATACACGAGGTATAGCTATGCTGGTCAAAAGGTGGCACTACTTACATCTACAATCAGGACCAAGTTGCGGCGCACGAGGACTACCGTCGAATCAAGATCGACCTAGAGAGCGTCTGCCAGGAGATCGCCGGATATATGAGTGGATCTGTACCACCGTCTATGGAGTCAAAGGTTGCCGAGCTTACTGAGTAAGTCCCACAACGGTCGCCCGAGCCGATACTTACGGATCAATACAGGAGACTCGAAGAGGAGATCAGTCTCATCGATCAAAAAACACAAAGGAGTCGCTTAGGACGATATATGGAAGCGGCGGACGACATGAATGAGACACTGATGCGCTATCGTCGGATACAGGGGCATCTTGACGCGTTTGCAGTGAGTGTTGCTTAGTCCCTCAAGCTCGTTCATACTCTGACTTGCGTATAGCGAAGTGTTGGCATGTCGATTTGGCAGATCGTCGACGAACAAGCAACGGTACGTAGTAGGTTACCTACAGACCGATCTCACTGAATTACCGCTACGCAACATAGAGAAGTCGCCTGAAGGAGCTTCCGAACTCACCAGCAGCCAAATACTGCTCCACAGAGTCGCGCAGTCTAGGGCGGAATGAATGCACACCAGACACTCGTTTGGACGTGATGCGACAGCTACGTGACTGGGCTCAGGACAGCAAGAGCAAGAGGGTATACTGGCTGAACGGCATGGCTGGAACTGGCAAGACCACGATCGCATACAGTCTGTGCTCTGAGTTGGAGCGCGGCGGGCAGCTGGCGGCGAGCTTCTTCTGTTCGCGACAGCTACCGGCATGTCGTAACGTTGGGATCATCTTGCCGACTATCGCGTACCAGCTTGCTTTATCATCCCGCCCATATCGGTATGAACTGTCTGGAACGCTCGAGAGGGACCCCGATGTACACAATCAGCCGGTCGACCATCAGTTTCACAGTCTTATCGCCGCCCCTCTCCGCAAAGTTCGGAAACAACTACGACGCAATCTGGTTCTTGTCGTCGACGCTCTTGATGAGTGTAAGGACGGAGACAGCGTTGGCCAGATGCTGTCCGCGTTATTGGCGGAAGTCGTCGATCTGCCCGTCAAGATCTTCTTTACTAGTCGCCCCAACTCAGAAATACTGAACCAGATGGAGAGCGAGCAGGGCCACAACGTGCGATCCGAGCTGCGCCTGCACGCACTCGAGCGCTCGGTCGTCCAATCCGATATCAAGACCTACCTAGGGACCGAGCTCAGTGACCTTCGTTTGGAGCCCACCGCACTCGATGAACTAGTTGAGCGGTCCGGAGTGTTGTTTATCTATGCGGCCACTGTCGTCAGATATGTTAAGAACAAGAGCATTGCCAGGAGCAACGAGCGACTCAAACGCATACTGTCCGCCGAACCTGTGCTGGAAGAGATGATCCATCGAGACATCGACTATCTCTATAACGCTATACTCAGCGATGCACTAGACAACAGGCTGATAGCGACGGAGCAGGCGGAAATGAAGGTTACACTCCATACTGTGATATGTGCGCAGGAACCTCTGTCGGTCGACGTGATAGCCGGTTTGTTAGATATCGACGTGGAGCTAGTGATGGACATATTGCAGCCGCTGCTGCCGGTGCTTCAAATATCAGACGAAACCAGGCTAGTTACGATGCTTCACGAGTCTTTTCCGGACTACTTGTTCGACATCAACCGGTCCGGAGGCTTTAGCTGCGACGCAAGGCAACAACACTCATTCTGTGCTCAGGTCTGCTTTGATCTACTGAAGAACATGAGGCCACAGTTCAACATATGCATCCTCGAATCGTCATACATACCCGACGCCGAAGTATCGGACCTCAGCAATCGAGTGAGTACAGCAATCTCGGACCACTTGTTCTATGGCTGTCGGTACTGGGAGGCGCATCTGGAGCTCACAGGTAGCCCAGAAAAGCTGATGGAGAAGCTGGAAGAGATCTTGTCGACGCGACTGTTCCTGTGGATGGAGATAATGGGTCTGAAGCACAATATCGATGCCAGCGTGGTTATGATGTCCAAGCTGGACGTGTGGCTTTCAGTAAGCAAACCGTCCCCACTTAACATGAGCAGGTTCTAACGTTCATGCAGCAAGTTCAAGCCCCAGCCTCTACAAGAGAACTAGCCCATGATGCTTGGCGCTTCATGAACGCTTTTGCCTCGGGTCCTATACGACACATGACGCCTCACATCTATATATCCGCGCTGGCGTTATGGCCAAGGCACCGGCCTCTCTCCAGATACCGGTCGAATCGCTTCCCGAGTCTTGCAGAGGCGGCTGGCACCGCACTAGATAGGCGAGACGCAACCCCTCTAGCGACGTTGAATGCTCCAGCCAGGGTATGCTGTGTTGCCTGCTCACCGGATGGAGCGCGCATCATCTCTGGGTGTGAGAACAGCACTATTTGCATTTGGAATGCGCATACAGGGCAGCAAATTGGGGAACCCCTGTTCGGTCACACCCACAGTGTAGAATGTGTTGCAATTTCCCCTGACGGACGGCGCATAGTTTCTGGCTCGTCGGACGCAACCATCCGTACCTGGGACATATACACAGGTGAGATGTTAGGGGCGCCGTTTGAAGGTCATACCAATCGGGTCCGTTCGGTCAACTACTCTCCCAATGGTGCGCATATAGTTTCGGGCTCGATGGATGCAACCATCCGTATTTGGGATGTAGAGACTGGCCAGATGCTGGTCCAACCGCTAGAAGGGCACACTGGTTCTGTATACTCAGTGGCATACTCGCCTGACGGCGCGTACATCGTATCCGGTTCTGCGGATATGACTATCCGCGTTTGGGATGCGCAAACTGGGAGACTTCGAGGTCAGCCCCTCGAGGGCCATACGGGCGAAATATACGCGGTTGCATACTCACCGGATGGCACATATATAGTCTCCGGCTCTTACGGCAAAACAGCTCGTATCTGGGATGCAGAGACAGGGCAGATGTCAACAAAGCCACTCGAAGGCCCTGTATTGTCGGTCGCATACTCGCCTGATGGCGCTCGTATCGTCTCTAACTCTGCTGATGACACCATCTGTATCTGGGATGCAGGCACTGGGCAAATACTGGGACAACCTCTGATGGGTCACACGGGCTCGGTGCGCTCCGTTTCGTTTTCGTCTGACGGTTTGCGCATCATCTCTGGCTCCTACGACAACACCATTCGTATCTGGGATGCGTACATTGGACAATCCCTGGGTCAGCCGCCAGAAGGCCACACAGACGTTGTAAACTCGGTTGCATACTCACCTGACGGCGCTCGCATTGCCTCTGGCTCCGGAGATAATACTATCTGCATCTGGGACGCATACACTGGGCGGATGGTCGGACAGCCACTGAAAGGCCACATCAGTACGGTATACTCAGTTGCATACTCCCTTGATGGGACACGCATTGCTTCTGGCTCTGACGACAGGACCATTCGCATTTGGGACGCCAGTAGTGGGCAGATGGTGGGACAACTGCTGGAAGGTCACGCAGGGGCTGTATACTCGGTCGCGTTCTCGCCTGACGGCTCACGCATTGCCTCCGGCTCTGCAGACAACACTGTTTGTATCTGGGATGCACACGTTGGACAGATGGTGGGACAGCCTCTGAAAGGCCACACAAGCATTGTATGCTCGGTCATGTTCTCACCTGACGGAGCCCGCATTGTCTCTGGCTCTGCAGACAAGACTATCTGCATATGGGATGCGAACACTGGGCAGACGGTGGGGCAGCCGTTAAAGGGTCACACAAACTGGGTAGGGCCAGTTGCATACTCACCCAGTGGCACCCACATCGTCTCTGGCTCCGACTTTAACGAAACCATTCGCATCTGGGATGCACGCACCGGACAGATGGTGGGGCAACCACGCGAAGCTCACACCAGCACGGTGACGTCGGTCGCGTACTCGCCTGACGGCGCTCGCATCGTCTCTGGCTCCCACGACAAGACCCTTTGCATCTGGGACGCACACACTGGTCAAATGCTGGGACAGCCGCTGGAAGGTCACACGGGCTGGGTACAGTCGGTCGCATACTCACCTGACGGCAAACATGTTGTTTCTGGCTCATACGACGGGTCGATTCGCATTTGGGATGTATGCTCATTGTCAAACTTGAGCAAGAAATACCTAGACAATGCGAACTCTATACGCCAACCATCTCTCTCATTGAATATCCTACAACCCATCCCCAATACTTCCTCTCGCACCCACAAGCCCCGGACCAAAACTAGGTTGCCTATGCGCCCTAACCTCTCTGGTATGTGCTCTATCCCTCGCAGCTCCTCTAGTTACTCACTCTATGACGGCTCTATTACTTTATTCCTTCCTGTTACCCCAGACCCTAATGCATGGACATTGAGCAAGGATGGATGGGTGGTGGGTCATGACCTCAAGCCGCTGCTATGGGTACCTCCCGAGTTGCGGGACACCCTCCAGGGCTACAGGAACACATGTATGATCTCCAAGAAAGGCTCATGGGCGCTCAATCTCAGTAAGGCGAAGTTTGGAACGGAGTGGCAACAGTGCTATCGTTCCTAAGCTCTGGAATGTGCTCGGTTTCACATTTCTCGTGATCGTTGTGTCGCGAATCTGATATCGTTCTCGGTTGTGCTGGCCAATATTCCATGTTAAGGACTCTTGCCCAGACTGTTATGCTCTAGCCTGATTCGTCTAGACAAAAGATGAATCTTATTGGTTTACTCATTATTTTTATTTTTATTTTTAAATCGATAATTCAGTGTCGAATGAAGGCATGGCCTTATGTATCAACGTCAGAGTCAGAGAGAGAGAGAGAAGAGAACAGTGGCGCGAAACACAGCGAAAAGTATACTCATTTACTATGAAGCTGTAGGCCACGATTCTTCATCCTCGCTCGGAGCGACGCGCAAACATAGTTATCGTGATTGCATTGTACATATGGCTGTGAGAACCTTGAACGCTGCAATCTCATGCAAGCCCCGGAGGAATTAGCATAAAGTGTAACAATAGAGCATGGCCACAACGATCCATAGCCATGCTATTTACTCTCTCATTTTACTGGCCAAAGTCCGTAGTATTTTCCCTAATTTTCCTGTTGTCTCATCTCCCACTTTGAGAGACCCCTGACCATAAGAATGAGCCTATAAGTACACATAACACGATGTTTGCAGTCTGAAATCACGATTTCGCTCAGGTGTGATTATACTCTTCCGAGCGCAGGATAATCACTGGTCGCTGAATCGGATTGAAGGCGAGTCACACCACGCAAGATTGAGCAGTGGCCTGGCGTATTTACTTTGGGTAGTGGTAGCCAGCGTCTATGAGCGGGTAGCACTCACCTGGAAATACTCATTCGGAGTCGGTCGCTCGTACCACAGCATGGCCGGACATCAGCCAGACCGGAGAACTACACCAACCAGCCAGGCAAGATGAATGTATGCGTCGGACGCCGCAAGCCTCGTGACTGGCCAGCGGGGCAAACGCAGCACTTTATCCCTGCATGCGCTGCCCTGCGTCGACACTGGCGGCGAGAGGCATAGTCTCCATCAACCGAGGTCTCTGCACTCGTACCACGCGTTCTCGCCCAACCGAAACCTCTCCCGGCACGTGACCAGAAACCATGCCTTTCATTGTAACACAAACACACGACCACGACCAACGCCCCGCCCACCAACGCCCTGTCTAAGAACTCCTCTCTACGTGGACTACCTGCTATGGCGCTAGAGTGTTCTTCTCGTCGACGTTCGTTTTCGACGCTTTCGGCCGCTCGCTGACAAAACTTTTACACGATGCAGTTTCCAAACAATTTGATGAACTGTGGGTCGACCCAAACGACATGATTCGTCTATCGCTCATTTACACTCGCCTGTACCGAAAACCTACCAGAAAACAGCATGATGGATGCTTCGAGTTGTCTGCGGCTCGAATCTGGATAGGTTCCGGTTTGTCGACCCACGGTAGAACAACAGAACCACTCGTGTCACGATTGGCCGCAACTTTTGGCCGTTGATAAATAAGGGATTGGACTGGAGTCTAGTCTAGCTGTGTCTCCGAACGTGAGTTACTACTCTTCGGACTCACGGCTGTTACGGCGAACCGAGGCTGATAGATAGTTATTTGTTTGCTCTACTAGTGGAAGTCAAAGGTCGGATCAGCTCTTGTGGAGGATCAGTGATCGCCCTTCGCCACAACTTAATATACGAACGAAAGCAGCCTTGTTCGACAAAAGTTCTCGCTCATTTTAGCTACCAGAAACAACCGATCTTCATATCATAACCAGCAGGGTTGCCGCAACGGCCGATACGCGAAGGACTATTTGGTCGATCCTACCCAAACATCCACACTTGAACAGATGGAAGTTGACAGGTCGGATGAAGGGTGTTTACGAGTCCAACATGAGCATGTGAGGTCGAGGCAACTGGGAGGAGAGCACAAAGTAAGTCGCTTACCGCCCGGTGGTCGGACTGTGAGGAGTGGAGGCTGGGCGCTTGGTTCTTGATGTTTGTGGTTGCTTGCCATCATCACAAAGACTTCTGCTTGTCAACCACGTCACGCTCGACTTGCGCGGCAATGACCCGACGGAGCCCGCAGTTCATGACCTGGCAGCGATTGCTGATTTCAGCGCTACAAACCATCCAGGCTTTGTGGATCTGCTCCGAATCGCCCACTGGCAGTGGGCCCGCAGCTCACGTTCGGCCACCGACGTGTCTGGGAGATGACAGTATCGGTGTGGTGCGAACGGTCTCCGCAGTGACTTCAGCTGTGTGAGTTATCTCTAGCGTCTATCGGCCCTGATCTGGTCATACTGTAGTACTGACCAGACGAAAGGCGCCCCTGTTGTTCTGCCACGAGCGCTCCCGAACGGCCCGAGGCTAAGCATAAGCTTAGTGCACACTCCCCGTACCCCTTCACGCCAAGAGACCTAGGCAAACGACGATCGATAACTGCGTAACCGAACCTGACTGGGGTACATCAAGAAGAGCGTGTGTGGCGGTGTGATCTCAACATTGGCCCTGCTTCTGTCATCTCACCATCTCGAATAGGGAAAATCAAGAACGACATTCGAAATC
>WSTJ01001527.1:0-12139 GCA_019623705.1 Ceratobasidium sp. 428 | reverse complement strand
CCGCCGCTGCTATTTTGTGCTCCGCCTCGCCCACCCCCTCTACCTCCGCGGCCACGACCCCCGCCTCTTCCACGTCCACCTGGTAATATTTTATGAATAAGTTTTAAGCAAAATAAGAACGAAATAGTTGAGCTAACCACGTGGAGCGTCCCACTGTGTTGGAGCTATGGTAGGCTGGTTTCCTTTGAACTCGTGTTTCTCTCGTATTTTAGCCTGACGGTGGGGCTACAGAGAGGGGTTAGGGCAAGGCGATGACGAGTATGATGGATAACAAACGTCTTTATCAAGCATATACTTCCATCCCTCAATCTGTTCGTCAGACCACTTGGTTTGAGTTTTGAGGTTCTGGCGTGTAACTGATCGGCGAGTTGTAGCGTCTCGCTCAAATGCTGCGTCATGGGATGTGTTTAAGTGACAGAAAGAATAGATGGATAGGGGGGACTAGACCTTGTGGGTTTTCTAGCCACGCTAGCTCCAAAACCGCCTCAGGTCCCGTGTCTTCCGCTTCTTCCACATCACTTCCACCCTCGCTACTTCCCTCTCCATCGTTTACAACACCACCACCTCCGTACTCGCCGTCTTCGTCATCGAAGAATGCCACAGCAGTCGGACGCTTCTCTTCGTCCGATTTCCACTCTTCGTCTGGATCTGAAACTTCAGCTGCGCGACGAAGAATATCAGCCTTCTGGGCGGCAATAAACGCTTTGTCTTGGAGAACAGTGTCTGCGTTTTCGGATCTGGGTGATTTAGTGTTAGTTATCGCTCCAGTAATATGAAGGGGATCTAACCGCTTTTTTCCGATCCTCAATCTTGAATAGTCCATCTCATCGTCATCAAACACATTACGGCGCTCAGGGGGCGCGAAAGTCTTGGGAGGAACAGCGGAGGACTCAGTTTGAGGCGGAGGGAGCTCTTCTCCTTCAAGAAGTGCGTTGATCAATGCATCGGCTGAGCGGTTGAACCGTGGTAGCTGTAGCGCTGCACGAACGGACAGGGGATTGTGGTCTGGAAGAAGGTCAAGGACCTGGGCGACGAGCACATCGAGGCCTGGGTCTGGATTTAGTACAGGCTCAGGCTGGTGAAGGGCCGATAAGTGGTCAGTGTATGGTTATAGAGAGAGAGGGATGTACACGTACGACTGCAGTTTCTTTCCCTTTGCCCTTGTCTATCTGGGGTAATGCTACGGGAATCTTATGAGTGTGCATGGAGAGGAGTGCGAATACGCCAAGGTCGATGCTCGATGCAATAGGGCTAAGCTGAGCGTTCAGGACTTCTAACCGAGCATCATCAACTGGCACTGTATCCTTGAAAAGGGTGACAAGCCCCGCCACTCGATTCAAATCATCGTTTAAGCTAGTATTGAAAAACGAAGGAGAGCTCGCGGATGACTTATGTGGAACATCGAAAACTTGGAAGATAGTTTCTAATGCGCGGTCTACATTTCTAGGAGATTTGGCAAGAGTTCGAATGATTGTATCATACGAGTCTAGTAGATCAGCCTTTGTCTCAACCCATGTGGTTTCGTAGGTCGAATTGTTGCCTTGTAAGTGGATTCCACCTAGCGAGTTTGCGAGTTTTGGGAGATGATTCTGGTAAGATTCGGTCAACGATTTGATAAATGGTCCTTGAGCAAACAGTTCTGCAACTTCTTCGCCGCAAGAAACAACACACAGCAGTGCGTGAGCCACTTCTCGAAGTTCAATAACATCTGGATGTTTGGGCAATAGAGCAGCTGTGAAAGCAGAAACCACAGAAGATGTAAACTCAGACGACTGAGCAGGGATAGACAAGGCGTGAGCAAATATCTCGCGGAGAATGTTGGAGTTGTGCTGAGAATATGAGACTGCCAAGTCGACAAGCAATACTGCGGGAAGGGGTTGTTGCTGAGAGGCGAGCAACCGAATCAAATCCAAGGTATGACTTCGGATTGCGCGCTCAGAATCTGAGAGATTACTGTCGCGAGACGTGCCTATGCTTATTTGAGCCAAGCTTTGGCGAGCGGTATCACTTAGATAGCTCAACAGGAATCCAATGAGAGGCTGGGCTGGCGCAGGCTGGTTAGATTGGGTTCTGGCTCGAAGAACAGAGGCGAGTTTTTGAGCAACTTTATCAGTCGCTACTTCAAACTTTTCTAATGGCACAGATGCTTTGAGCTCATATACCGGAAAGGCAGGTAATACATCTGTGGCCATGATGGTGGTGAGCAAAGTATAAATTATAAATATTGTGATTGATCGGTCAACCAAACAGACCCCGCTGCCGAATTGGCAATATTTTCCTTGTTATGTCTCAGTCCACCACACCACCTCCAGTTCCTCGGCCTCCGCCAACTTACCCTCATGATAAAGGTCGCCTTAGGATAATACTGGCATACTGGGCTGTTGTACTCGTTTGCTTACCGGTATGGTGGATGTTGACAACCGTTCAAAGACTGCCATTGCCAGCTACCAAGGTGAAGGACGCCGGTTCACAAGAGGTGAGTTTTAAGCCCATTTCTCAACCATCATCCCAATCAGTGCTTTTTTTTTTTTAGCTTCGCATACCAATCAATGTCGATATAAACGTACTTGATGGGCTATGTGACACGGCGACGTTTGCATCTAGTGTTCGAATGGGCTGGGATAGAACGCTCGGTGCAGAGAAAAGAGATATTTGGGATGCACTTGATGTTCAAATTGGTGCTATAGGATCTCAGCGGGTGTGTATCCTTCTGTTGTGCTTGAAAATCTACTCACGTTGGGCTCCTTAGGACACATCTGCTGCTACATACCATGTTGTACTCCGACAAGGATACGAAGAAGATCCTCCAGTTGTGCAAACTCGCTCTCTTGAAGTCTATAGTCGAAGCGGTTGTGAGCGTGAGTACTGCCGTATCCAGCGAGGAAACTATCTCACTCAACTTCGCGTAGAGCACCTTGTGGACAAAGTAGTGACACTACTACGTGACCTCTTAACACCACCTATCCAGAGCACTGAGCTTCGCGTGGCACAGTATGCACCACGATATCGAGTCGCGCTCTCGTTACTTAATGAAGACGCTTCCCATGGAGGAGCCGTCAATGGTTGGCTGATTGAGCAGGCGATAGAAGGTATGAGTTAACGACCGTCCCTACTCAGTTGAAACTAAGCTTCCTTATAGATTATTTGCAGCCTACGATGGATGAACTCGGAGTACTACACAACTTCACATTGGAAAGCCAAGTTCAGTTCTACGCGCCGTTGACTACCGAGCCTGCTGCTGTACAAGACGGTTACGCTCTCGACCAAGACCAGCTCAAGATATTTGTAAATTCCGCGGAATGGACCTTGTGTCAGTATCAGTAGTATTAGCTTTGTTATTTCCCTGACGTATTTCGTAGCCTCAAGTGTTTCCAACGATCCGGTGCTACACTTTGTATTATTCGTTCCTTCGCTGGGGAGAAGACCTCTATATATTCAGGATGCACATGGCAAGTTCATATCTCCGATCCAATCTCCAAAACCGTATACTTACACAGGCTACTAGGCGTAATATCACAATTCAACTCGTTTCTTGTTCCTCAGTGGGGTGGTATTGCCATCCTAAACCCCTCAGCACACGGAACGGCCAATAAGATATTGACCCCCCAGGACCTTAAACCAATATTTCATCTGTTCAAGAAGCAGCTTGAAGGTCTTTTGGGTATTCCCGCGCTTCCTGCTGCAGTGGCTGCCGATTTAGATCCTTCAACTAGGAGGATACTCACTGACTGGCAGCTCGATACCCTGCTCCGACGCCGTACTCTGGAGAATATCCGAGGCAGTGTTCAAGCATTGACCAGTATTGTTGGGCTCGTAGGGCAAATCGAAAACATGCCCGTCGGACAGACCGTACGGAGTGATGTATTGAGTGCCTTGGACGAACTAGCACAAGTGCGTGTCTGCACTGCTATACTACGATACACTAATTAACTTGTTCCAACCAGGCTCATAATACGTCACAACCTGTTTGGACTCTTACCCACTCCGCACGCTCATTACTCCTAGCGAGTAAGGCTTTCTTCAACCCCGATATGGTTGGCCTGCTCTACTTTCCTGCGGAGCACAAGTATGCAGTCTATACCCCTCTATTCGCGCCTATAGCCGTGCCACTGGTTGTCTCAGTCCTCAGGGAGCTAAAGGCTAGACGCAAGGCCAGTGCTGCGACAGGAGGAACAAAATCCAAAATAGAGTGATGGGAGGCAACATATTCTAGAATCACCCGCGGGGGGAGACGAGATTTGCTCGGCTGCGTGTGATTAACTTTGGTTTTGAGGGTATTGAAAAATGGACGATATCTAATCCATGCACGTCGAGACCATTCTAATCTGATGAAATGTCGATTTTAATCGAAAGATTTGAGGGTCCCGAGCACGACGATTGATGCGCGCGGAAGCAGGCAAGCATCGATAGTGAGCCGACCTGCTGAACCGTTCGCGATGGCCTTAATGGATATTATGAACTCGCCTTTCTCGGAGAAGGTCTAGAACATGGTAGGAACACGATGCTAACCGCCTTCAATTGTGTTTTGACTTTCCACGATGAGCACGTGGGAATCATGCTAACATCTGATCTCATGTGGAACGCAAGGCGACTCCTCGCGCCAATGGTGCTGGCGCATGCCAGCGATACTTGCATCATCCACTGAACCTTGTTGTATCCTAAATACCTAGGATTCATCCGTACCGAACAACATATAAGATTCATCCCTTGCGTTCTTGTTGCCACACCCATTCTCATTCATTCACACTATGGCCGCTGCCATCGCGCGTTCTTCTTCTGGCAGGTCAGAGACTCGGCGGCGACCTTCAGTAAGCTCAGTGCACTCGGCATCGAAGCATCTTAGCCCGCCTCCTCCTATCCGCCCGAGTTCATCGTTGGAACTAGGTGACCTGGATTCAACTTGGTCCACCTTAGATATTTCACGTAAGTGCTACTGTCCTGATACCATAGGTTACCAATAGGATGTTCATCTTTTTCACTTGACAGAGCTGATCGAACCAATCGTTGAGGTTGAGGCAAGCATCTCGGTGGAGCGCGCTTGTGAGGTAGGATACTGTATCGTCATCTTAGATGAGATACCCTTCAACCATCGTCTTCCAGGTACTCTTGGAGAAAAAAACATGGTGTCTCGCCATTATGACCAAATCTGCAGGCGCACAACCTGTCTGTACCGGGCTATTCGATGTGAGTGACGACACATGCGAAGGCACTCATGACCTGTCTAACTCTAATATGGTAGTTCGGAGATGCCAATGCATACATGCATCTTGCGGTTACAGCAAACAAGCTCACCGCTGAAGACATGCAAAACGACCGGATTGCACAAATCGTGTCGAGTGCCCGGCTGAGGAAAGAGGTGCCTGTAGAACTGGCATGTAGTGCGTTCCGTGTACCTTTCATTTCAGGCAATACCTCCTGACCAATTCCCCGGACAATAGATCTTTCAGAGAAGAACCCTTTAGTGATGCTCAGGAAGGATGCTTCTCTAACGACTCTACTGGAAATCTTCTCTCGGGGAACACATCGTGTGCTTGTTGAGGGTCAGGAGCAGCAGGTGAAGGGGATAATCACTGATAGTGCACTAGTGAAATTCTTTGCCAGCACCGTAAGCGTGAAGTATATATCCTACCTTTACTTTTTCTGAACTTGACTTCAGCACGATACAATAACCGCCTCTCCAGTAATTACCCAAGTCCTTGCAAGCTCCTTGATCGATCTCGGAGTGATCACGCCTCCACCCATCGTTTCGGCATCCCCCGACTCAACAGTACTCGATGCCATGACTCTCATGTCGCAAGAAGGCGTGAGCTCGATTGCAGTATTTGATCCTGACGTAGGAGTCTTGATGTCGGCAGTCACTGTAACAGACATCGGTCAACTAGTTATTCCAAGCGAGTCAAAGAGTGTGTTGGCTATGAAGTTGGCGGCGTTTGTTTCCGAAATCAAGGTGAGCATTGCTCGCTGCGTATATCGCACCGGTCTTAACGATAAATACTCAGAACCCTCACGGAATGGCTGATGGCGAAGATAGATATCCAGGTGCGCAATCACTCACAGCCGAGAGACTGACAAGCTAAGCCAGTAATGTAGTTTACAGCGTTCTACCAATAAGTACCCTTGGGTACACGATTGAAAAGCTAATTGCAAGTAAGTGGCCACAACCCGGTAACTATGAAATAATTAGTAATAGGCTGTTTAGCCAAAGTGCATCGCGTGTTTGTCGCTGACGAGCCGGAACCAAGCTCTCCCCATACGTTCGGACAAGGAAATCTTCGAGGCGTAGTGTCGCTCGTAGATGGTATACGCCCAAGACTTAAATTCTTGTTCCGTGCGCTAACCTGCTATTTAGTTTTGGCCGTTTTTGCCCGCCGACTCGGGATCAATGCAAATCCTGGCATGATGCGGGATCGCCGTCGGCGCGGTAGTTCCGCTTCCGTATCATCTACTTCAACAAAGTCCCATCCAAACTCGAACTCTCTGCGTCGCAACAGTAGCATCGGAAATCCGGTGCCCCTCGGATCACCTAGGCCATTCTCTTAAGACATTGCTTGTGTTGAAAAAAGCGTTTGAGGGCTTAATCAGGCTCACAAACTCAAAAAGCTTTTGGGCGTGCATGTCCGTCCCATAGCATCTTTTTCATCGTACTCGGCTTCTTTTCTCTTGAATGTAGGTTGCAGGATTAAATTACATACTGTATATTCGCACATGACCACCTGTGGTAAGATATATGCGCGCATATATTGACACGTTCAGTTCTATTTGTGGTCGCGTATGGCCGATGGGACCAACATTTTCTAGGCAACTAGGCCGAAACAACCAGCAAAGGAGTGGGCATAGGTGGCCGAAGGCTGAGGAGAAAATTGCTATACCATGAGGAAAGAGCGCCCAAGATGTGAGAAAGCATGCGGCCAACATCCGGAGTTTACCAAACACCGTTTTGAAACTCCTGCATCAATGATACAGCTTTCTTTCTTTTGATCGTTGACTATAGCGAGCTATCAGCTAACGGTATAATTATAGAAATATTTCCTCATTTAGCAAGAGCTCAACCTCCTTCTTCCACGGCGAGCGATCTCCGCGGCGAGTAGCGGCCGAGTTTCAAACAAACCGCGCTTGAGGGATTCGTTTAGCTCCCTGTAGCCAGCATACCTTTAAATGCTTCTAACCCGAATACACCTCTTTGTCTTCAGCCTCTATCATGGTATTTACTATCGCTGGCGGCCTCGCGGTCGCAATTGCGATTACTTGCCTCGTGCTGGCAACCTGGAGTTTCAACCACCAGAAGCTTCCACTACCTCCCGGTCCCCCTCGTTGGCCGTTGATTGGTAGCCTGCTTTCCATGCCAAAAAATCACGAAATACGCCAGGTTTTTACTAGATGGGGAGAACAATATGGTGTTAGACCTCGGGCGTATCGCTGTTCACGTTCTAATAGCTGATCTTCAGCCCCCTTATAGGTGACGTGACATACGCGCGTGTCTTGACTCAAGACATAATCATAATAAACTCGATTGAATCGGCAATCGAGCTGCTAGAGCGTCGTTCGATCACATACAGTCACCGCCCGAGGTTGATTATGGCTAACGAGCTGTAAGAAGCTGATTTCAGGGCATATATTCGCTGACTGAAACATGTATGCTACAGAGTTGGGTGGGAGAGCGCGGTATCAAGCATGAACTATGGAGATACCTTCAAACGTACCAGGAAGCTGTTGTACGAAGGGCTGAATACAAAGGCCATCGAAGTGAGTTTACCCGCCTGTGTTGAAAGGCAGCTGTTGTGGGTATATAGGGAGCTTACAACTGAAAAAACACGTTTTTGCTAGTCTATATGGCCATTACAAGAACGAGAAGCAATCAAGTTTATTCAGCGACTTCTACAAACACCAGAAAACTTAATCCAGAATATTCGCCAGTAAGTAGATACTCATCCTTGAAAACGAATGACTTTCAGCGCATATACTTACTGTAACTTACGCAACACAGAACTGCTGGTGCAACAGTAATTAAGATTACGTACGGATACAACATTGAAGACTATGAGGACTACTTCTTAAAGCTCGCTGAAGAAACGATGGCAATGTTTGCTCTTGTGACGACGCCCGGAATGTTCCTAGTTGACACTTTTTCATGGCGTAAGTGAATTCCACTTATGTACTACCTTAGTGTGTATTCTTATTAGCGGCGTTTATAGTGAAGCACATACCACGGACCTCGTTCAAGGCGAAAGCACTGGTATGGCGCCAATTGCTTGCAGATTTTCGGGAACAGTCAATGGAGTATACACGAAAGCAAATGGTCTGTAATCAACCGAGCCGAGTAAAAGGCGGGATTTTGCGCGGCTGACGACCAATCAATTAGGTCAGTGAAAGCTTTGAGCCTTGCCTTGCGGCTAAGTGGATCGAGTGCTTAGAGGATGAGCCAGATCCTTTGGAACGGCGAAGAAATGAATCAATGATTAAGGTGCTATTGAGCTGTCAATATATGCCTGTAAACCATTGACACACCTCTTACCTTATAGTGGGCTGGAGTAGCATTGTATGGTGGTGGAGCAGACACTGTAAGGCGTACCGCTGTATATGGAAAATATAACTGACACAAATTGCACGCAGACTGTTTCCGCCATATCTACGTTCTTCATTGCTATGATCTACTATCCTAAGGTGCAGGTGATTGCACAGGCCGAAATTGACCGAGTCATTGGGCAAGACCGACTTCCTACGTATAGCGACCGGTCATCGTTGCCATATATTGAAGCGCTATACAAAGAAGTCCTTCGTTGGCGCCCGGTTGGACCTCTTGGAGTTCCTCACTGTTTGGACCCAGATAAGGACGACGTATATCGCGGCAAGTTTCAAAGGCTAACAAACCAGGGCCCATTGATTGATGTTCATGCTGGATATTAGGCACGCTGATCCCAAAAGGAAGTATGGTAATAGTAAATGTGGCGGCAATGCTCAGCGACCCCAAGGTATACCATGAACCGGAGACGTTTGAGCCAAAGAGGTTTTTGAGTCGCGACGGTACGCTTGCAGAAATGGATCCTGAGAAGCTTGCTTTTGGATCTGGTAAGAGGTATGTTCGAAATTATCCTCGTGAGTCGGGCCGAACCTAACGCTGTGAGCCTCAGGCGCTGTCCGGGAGTCCATGTAGCACACTCGGCTGTGTGGTTATCGATTGTCTTAACACTTTCGATGTATATCGTTTCGCCTGCAATGGGACCCGATGGGGAGCTGAGGCTACCAAACCTGGAGTATTCACAGGCAACTATAAGGTAAGAGTCTGCCATAATTCGATGTGGAGCGTTCACCGACCAGCCCGTTGGCTCGGAGTAGCCACCCCGACCCATTCGAATGCAACATCACACCAAGGTCTTCTAAGGCGGAGACCTTGATTCGAAACACAATGCTTGTGGAATAGTTGGCAATTAGAACGAGACGGTCGCTCAATGTCATGTACCTACGCCGAATTTAGAGATATCTGTGTTGGATGCTAAATATGATTATATGTGCATAATCCGTCCCCCCTGTCTTAGCAATGTCTGAATATCTACAGCTCAAAGTGGGGATTCCACGAAAGCTTTTAATAGGCCATGGATTTCCAGCTAATGAAGTGGCTATAGGTGGCTATCCGTCACGGCCGTGAGTTATTTGGACCATAGGCTATATATAGAGGCGCTGAGTTGGTCAACAGTAATGCTATTTCGTATAAAGATTGATTGGTGTAATCAAATGAAGGTAACATGGATAGTGGTGAGTCAAGTAGAGAACAGCATATATGCACTAAACCGATCGCTACCTGGACGGCAGGGGCGCTCGTGGCACGAGGCGATGTCGATGTAAACGCCGAAACCAACCTAGAAAGACACTCCACACTCAGGTTGCAACGCGTCGGGCGATGTTCTGAGCCTGCGCCAGCTGTAGCTCAAGTTGATAGACCCTCTTTGAGTGGTAAATTGTGTATAACCATGTAAGGTTGGTTGGCTTAGAATATTAGTTACGAGACTACACAAAACGACCGGCAGAAAGTAAAGAAAAAAGAGGTAAAATGTCCAGAGAAACAGCCACCAAGCAAAGCGTCTCAATAAAGAGGAGAAAACGCGTTCAAGTCAAAAATCCACAAGACCGTATAATCTGAGATGCCTAGGTTCTACCAGACGAAGATAGCACCGCCCAGCGCAGCGACAGCTGCGAACATAACAGCGGCCCACTCGATGCCGCGCGTCGCCATTGCTCCGTTACCGCTGGAGCCGGACTTGGTGCCACCCGACGAGCCGGAAGAGGGAACAGAGGTGGGAGAGAATCCGGCGAGACACTGTGTGGCATTGTCGTCGAGCTCGGGCGTCTTGCTTGGTGCGCCCATGTTGATTGTTGCGTTGTTGCTGAAGGAGCAGGCTAGAAAAGATCTGAGTCAAAGAATCTTGGCTACGGCTTGCTGGTACGCACCATCAATAGCGCGGTTTTGGCTCTGGTACCACGTCGACAAGACGTAATTCAACTTCGTGACTGGGTCGCAGACTAAATCAAAACCCCACACGTTCAGATACCTCATCCATACGAAAGAAAAAAGCATTTTACTCACATCCATACTTTCCGTAGGTACCAGTCGCACCGTTCTCAGAGATGGCATCACAGCTCATCCCATTCTGCCCGAGCAGCGAGCATCCATAGTCGAGCAGCGCCCCCAAAATCAGCGGACTCTGGGCCGCTTGCCTCGTCGCAGTACAAGAAAAGGCGCTGTTGGACAAGCAATCGCATACACTCTGCTGAGGCGTGGGTGGTAGATTCGTGCTGCCCAACCAACTTGTTGCAGCACCAGCGCTAGTGGTACCGTCACCCTGGGGAGGGCAGCTGGGGTAAGACAGCTGGGTAACACTGGATTCCGCTGGAGAATTGCTAGGAGCAGCGGATGTGTAGGCGGTTTGGAGTTTAGTAAAGTCGGCATTTGTGGTCACGGTTTCGTTGTTTGCGCCAGAGAGTGTGACGAGTTCGAAATCAGGTATTTGGGCCACGAAGTACGAGAAAGCAACACCTCCGGACCACACGGGCGTCATCTGGTCTGAAAAGAACGCGCCAGGTTCGGTAAACATGCGAGGAAGCTCTTTTTGACAGCCATACTCGGAGAGATAGGCAGGAACGGGCACACTGCAACCAAGTTAGCTTTTGGTCAACAAAGGAGAAAAATAATACGGCGCACTTTTGGAACAAGGCTGTGATCTGGTCGTATTTCGAGGTCGTGTAGTCGTCAGCGCCGCACCAGCGATAAGTGTTCAATCCGATGATCTGCGCCAATTCAGTTGTCAGCTGCTGCGATCACAGAAGCCAATCGGCAAAACACGCACGTCCACGCTTGTCTCGGCATTGTTACAGGTCAAATACTGAACAACATTGTCGCGGATCAAGCTAGAGTCGACAGTCGAATACCCAACCAAAGCACTCGAGCCCTTGCTTTTGAGGTACGACTTGATATCACGGACAGCGGCCTTGATGAACGGTCCAGTCTGAGTGTTGTTGGGCAAGTTGATAACCTCGTTTGCGACGTTGTACGACAAAACCTATAACCGAGAAAGTCGGAGAAACACGCATAAACAACGTGGTTCCGATCGTCCACGGGAAGCATTTACTTACGTTTTCGTACTTGGAGAACGCATCGATCGTGCTCGTGTACAGCGACTGCAAGTTGGTTGTCCACGACGGCGAGGCGCGGTTGATAGACCCGTTCAGCGGCAGGGACAAATCAATGCTACAAAAAAGACCCCAAAGTTCAGTTCAGTTGTTGCCCGAATTCAGTTTTGACGTTGCCAAGCCAATCGGTCTCGGACAGGGACAGGGACTGATAGACAGGGCCACCGACGGGAAAGAGAGAAAAACTCACATGGTGTAGATGCCAGCATCGTTCAGTTTGGTCATACAATCATCGTGGTTGAGCTGGCTGTTGACGCTGTATACGCGAATCGCGTTCACTCCCAGCTGTTTCAAATACGGCAAATCACGATCGCAGGCAGAGCTAAGCGCGAGACTGGATAGGATGAGGAGTGTTTCAGCCGTTGCTTCGTCGCTGCGGCTCTGTAGTTTACTCACGGGTCGATATAAGTAGTGGGCTCTGGGTAACCCTGGAGGTAAAAGACACGTTAGTCGGGAA
>WSTJ01001526.1:0-12160 GCA_019623705.1 Ceratobasidium sp. 428 | reverse complement strand
AACGTCATCACCGAGCTCATCATCGGCTACGCCCTCCCCGGCCGACCCATCGCGATGATGATGTTCAAGACCTGGGGATACATCACCATGGCCCAAGCCCTCCAGTTCACGTCCGACTTTAAGCTCGGTCATTACATGAAGATCCCGCCCCGTCCGATGTTCATGGCTCAGGTCATCGCCACTGTCATCGCGGGCACGACTCAGCTCGGTGTCCAGGCTTGGATGTTTACCAACATTCGGGGTATGTGTACCGAGGACCAGCCCGACGGCTTCATCTGCCCCTCGACCGAGGTGTTCGGTACCGCGTCAATCATCTGGGGTGTTATCGGCCCCGCGCTCCAGTTCTCCAAGGGCCAGATCTACTATGGCCTCTCGTTCTTCTTCCTCATCGGCGCTATCGCTCCCGTCATCCCGTACCTCATCTCGCGCAAGTACCCGAACTCGTTTGTCAAGTACATCAACTTCCCGGTCATCTTCAACGGTACTGGCCTCATCCCGCCCGCGTCTGCGATCAACTATGTTCCTTGGGCGATCGTCGGGTTTATCTTCCAGTATGTTATCCGTCGGAGACACTTCCAGTGGTGGGTCAAGTACAACTGTGAGTTCTTTTTCATATCCCTCTGTTACTCGGTGCTAATATATACACTCAGACGTCTTGTCCGCCGCACTCGACTCGGGTGTCGCCATCTCGATTGTCATTATCTTCTTCTGCCTGCAATACCCAAAGAACGGCACAATCGGCGCAGACAACGTGCTCACCTGGTGGGGCAACACCGTGTACACGACCACGGCTGACGCCCTGGGCACTCCTCTCCGTGTGCTCGCACCGGGCGAGACGTTTGGTCCGTCGACGTGGTAGTGTTTGATGAATCATGTCCTCCCTCCCCCCTCGATTGTTTAATGCCTGTCTCTTTATTGGTCCTTCTTTATGCGAGGGGTTCGGTGTATGTTAACGATCGTGAATTCAAGTGATAACCAGGAATATATGCATGAACTTGTGAGAAGTCGGTCCTTTATTTGCAGATGCACTGGCTGTGTCCAATGTGTACCACAAACATTTGGTGGGTCGTGACCCAATGAGAAGTCCCGCATATATCAACCAGATACCTACACGTATTAAGTATCAAGATTTAAAACTATTACCTGACTATCAGAGCCCCCTGTACGAATACAGTTTGACAGGAGCACACTAGTTCCCGTCTCCTCAAGTCTCGCTGATCCCACCCCGCCCGCACCCCAATATATACACTCAAATCCATCACAACGGTATAAGTACAAGCACAGCATAACGGCATTATATAAAACCTGGGATGTATAGCGGCATTGTATTTTCCTTTAATAAAACACTCAGGTTCCAACTCGCACTTAATGGCGTTCTGCTTCGAGCCGCTGATTCAACAAGGCGATGCATTCCAGGTCCGATTCAGGAGCGTTCGTCTTTGGCCATATGACCCGGCGCAAATTTGGCCAAAACGATAAGAGAATACTGTACCTATTAGGTTAGAATACTGGTTACATCAGAGAGCGAGCTTTAGGCACCTTGTTAGCTCTTCTATCTCATTCGTTTTGCAGAAGATGCGGCTACCAGGGCCACCTTCCAAGGTATGGAGCATTGTCCCAACAGACCCTCCAAAGGAATAAAAGTCGTTGCTATCATCACTGTCTTCGCTATATTCGATTGAAAGTATAAGGTCCAAAGTGAGATGCTGGAGATTGCTCAGTCTCGTATACGCCTGGAGTTGCTGCACGTCGGTACGCTGAAATGGCACAGAAAAATGTGTAATATGCGGCCAACCAGCTTTGATGATTTGGGGTACGTAATATCCAAGATGTATCATATCAAAACAGACAGTCTCCAGAGGAAGAGCCATAATTGAGTCCAGAAACTTGCGGCTCCCGTTCGACACGTTCAACAGGAGGTACAAATGTTCCTTTCCCTCGGGGAAACAATTGAAGTAGAGCTCACCAAGGCGCGGCAAACTCTTCAGTGACGGAAGAAAAAGATCTTGTACCCAAGAATTCTCATCAGTTATGGCTTTGTACATCTCCATGCAGAATCGGAGTGCTGTGAGGTTACGGAGAGCGGGAATCATGCACAACACACTCTTTAATTCAAGAGCATCGATGGATTGTTTAAAGTTTAGATTGAGGTGCGTCAGGACAGGAAATGACGAATCAGACAACGGCTCCTGCTCAAACGACGTATCTTTCCGGCCACCAGACCAAACCGTGAGCGATTCAAGTTGTGGTAGATCTCCCAGTAGATTCAAACAAGAGACTAGCATGGCTGTGTTACAAGAGAGTACAGTGAGTCTAGACAACGATTGCAGAGACCGGAATGGTGGCCCGGTGTGAGTCGCGGCGTCGAGTAAGTCTCTTTGGGATTCATCATCAGAACGACAGTCAAAAGTAGGGTGTACCGATAGCCTCCAAATGTGGGGAGACTTTTCGGCCACAACGTCAAGCATCTCCTCCAGCCCCACGCTAGTGCCACAGACCACTTCCGAATACGAAAATAACCTCGGAGCTAAAATGACTTCGCCTAAAGATTGGCACGCAAACATTCTGACCCAGAGTGAATAGTGTCCGGCGGAGATGCCATCAGAATGAGACACATCGAGCACCCTCAAGCTTGGGAGGAGTATTTGCGATTGCAAGTAGGGGGCTAAGATTGGCCAGTGAAATGAGCGGTAAAGTATTGGCTCGCTATACACTTTGAGAGTTTTTACGGATGCCGCATAAATCTGGAGGCGAGTTGTCGCTGACTTAGAATTGGTACCCTTTGGCCATCGTTCCTGCAGATGCTGAACATATTCTGATATTCAATGCGAATTCACGCTAGTGAAATAAACTTACCAAATTACAAGTATGGTGATTCGGGTAGACTGTAACCTCCAACTCGGGTAGTAATGCAAGGAAGTTGTGAACACCTTTCACATACTTCCATATCAATGGCGCAGCTCCCTGAAATGCGGCGTGACAAAGTCGAGATATCCGTACGCGCTCAGGGGCGTCGCAAAAGTTGCATATCCTTGAAGTGATTTTGGAGTATCCGAAAATTGTTCGCCCGTTATGTGTGCCGGAAGCCATGCTGGATTCGTATGGTGGCGTTCAGCTGGTCCCTGTACTATGGGTTGTCCGGGCCCGGATCTACTGCTTCAAGCGCCGCGCGCTCCGCCAATTACACAAATGTGTTTGTCTCCTTGAGAACAGGTTAACTCAAATTTTGATCTACTCTTGCTCCTGCTGCCTACCGACCGGTCCGCCATGGAATGGCCCTTATCTATTATGAATCGTCAAGACTTACCAACCTGACTACTTGACCGTCTAAGCAATGTATCGCCTCGTTTGTTTTCTGCTCTTCAGTTAGTGCTATGGACATTAAACATACGGCATGATGTAAATAGTTATATCCTTTGACATCCAGGAACTCAAACAGTCCAGAAAGCTAGTATAGGCTAAGATATATGCGCATATATCCATCAAAATATATAAGCTTAAGCTCAACCCAAAAGTCGTCAAGTCTTAGCTACAGCATTTGGGGAGCTACGGAGACCTAGTGACAGGATTAAAAACAACAGAGTCAGTCCGAGCCATTGATTCTCCTTGGCTCAGCGATTTGTAAATTAAGCAGCCTTATCCCCTCAAGTTCGGTCGCAGGAATTCCGAGTGTCGGCCACACGACATATCGTAAGTTTGGCCAAATCGCCGAAAGCCGTCTGGAGTAAAAGACATAAACACGAAGCGAATAACGGGAAACATTATGTACCTTGCAAGCTCGTCCGTTTCGCGCCTAGAATACGAGGATTAGGTGCTTTATTATACAGCCAAACTAGACTACTGAATACCTTGCAAGTGGGTCTATTGCGTCTTGTTTTCCGAACAGGCGGCTATTGGCGCCGCCTTCTAAAGTATTGAGTTTTATCCCTACCAGATGCTCGTCGCCGTCCTCATCACCATCATTCCTCCCCGTCTCCTCGGAAAAATCTGTTGAGAGTTCAAGCTCTAAGGTGAGATGCTGGAGGTTCGGAAGCCTTGAAAAATCAAACAGCGTGTCTATCCTGGCACGATGGAACGGCATAGACAAAGAGGTGACCAGTTGCCAGGTAGTTTCGTACCGGAGCGCACCGGGCATGGCTATTGGAAGGTCCACTCCATCCAGGCAAACAGTCTCTAGACTAGGGAGTGATAGGATGGAATCCATCACTGGAGAGCGTTCGTATGTCATAGAATGGGGCTCTCTGTAACCCGGTGCAAAATTCACGTAAATATCCCTCAGGTTTGAAAGACTTTTGAGTGTTGGGAACAAGCGGTTAGGCACCGAGAGACTTCGAGACAGAAATCCACCAACGTCAATAGAGATCCGAAGCACATCGAGTCGGCTGAGCATCTCAAGCATGGAGATGAGAACGTCTAGCCCGGCTGGATCGATGTAACCAATTAGATGCAAATTCATGCTTGTTAAAGCTGGAAAGAATGTATCAGACAGCCCTTGGTCGAATGAAGTGTATCGGGGGCCTCCAGCCCACACGGTTAATGACTGAAGGTGCGGCAGATTACTCAGAAGGTCCAGAGAAGAAACTAGCATTCCCAAATTGCAAGACAGGTCGCAAAGTACCGGCAACGAATAAATCGAACCATAGTGTAGATTGGCGTAAATCGATAAGTCCGATGAGTTCATATCGTGTTGACGGGTATGATTGTGCGGGAACAGTGGCAACTTCTTGATATGAGGAGACTTGACTACCAAAACCTCGATTGCTTCTTGAAGCTCCTCATCGGAGGCCAAAGCTGAATAAGCCCGCGTCGCGTCGAAATACGGAACTAGCCGAACCTCGACCAGGGAGCTACACGCAAAGGCTTTGATCCAAAGTGTGGAGCATTTAGAGCCAATATCGTGAGGATTTGTGATGTCGAGAGATTTCAGGTTAAGTAACGGCGGCTGCGATTGCAAGTGCAAGTTCACATTCGTCCAATTGAAGGAGTGATAAGAACTAGCGGACTCGGTGTATACTTTGATCGAGTTTATGCACAATTTATAGCGCGTCAGGCGAATTGTTGCAGATGGAGCTGTATCACTCAGCCTCCGTGATAGGTCCTGCGAGTTTACTCAGTTGCATGCGTGATCGCTGGATTTGTTAAGCTCAAAAGGAAGACCCACCAGACAGCAAGATCCATCCGTCAAGGGGCCAGAAACATTGAGTTCTGGTAAAAGTCTAAGTAGGTTATGAACACCTTCAACATGTTTCCAGACAAACGGGACAGCTCCAGAAAAGGCACCACGGCAAACACGAGCTATTCGCGCACTGTCAGAGATGTCAGAGAAGCCACATATGTATGCTATGAGGTCAGAGTCTCGGAAGACGTATTGTCCCTTAGTAGTTCTTCTGAACATATCGAGCAAGTGAAGGTCTGGTTGTGTTTGTAGGGTTTAGCTTCCACGCGAAACCATAAGTTCAATCATTTTTAAGCGCCGGGCGCTCCCATGGTAGGGCTTAACTATTGGCTATAAATATCAGCTGCTCTTGCCTCTCTTGTGTATCGAGACAAGCGCGTTGAGCTCAATTACGCACGGTAGTAGGAAAGAAGAAGCGACTGGATTGCGCCACAGGCGCGAGCAGGACTGAATACATCCCCGAATAGGGGCTCAGGGACCAGGAGTCGGGCCGGACCACTCCACCACATCTAGTACTGCTTTGATACCAATCGCTTCGCCGCTCCTTCATAAGAGTCACAAGTAAGCTCCACTACACCCTTCGATTCATTTGGTGAACTAGGGTGAGTACTACAGTGCTTGGCGGATCTATGCCACGGTTATTGGCTGGTAGATCGGGTAAAAATGTTACGGCGACTCCTAATTCGTTGTGAAACTTAAAACTCATACTCTATCCGAGTTCCACATCTCCCCTTCTCCCTTCGATAGACTTCTCACGTGGGCAAAAAATAATCGGAACCCGGACATCCTTTTCAATAAGAAACTCAACAGCGCCTCCAGCCCTCTCGTTCCATTTTCGAGTAGAGAGAATGAGTCGGGTACACATACAACTCGCGACCGTTCCAAGCAATCTAAAATATTTCTTCAAAGATGAGAAAACCTGGTTCGAGATAGAAACATACCCTGAGTAGTTCATTGGTAGACCTAACCTCGGACAGAGAATTCCCAGAACCAAAAGTAAGAGTGTAGGACCCATCGTCGAATAGAAGTATACTTCACTGATATGGCATAGAACGAATCAGCTATTAGCTGAAAAACAACTTGAATTACTAGCTTGCCTCAGTATAAGATGCTTTATCAATGATGTCGTAGGCATCCATCGCATCATCGACCAAGGCTTGAAGAGAGCCGCTAAGAAGAGTATGGTTTGCAAAGTAAAGGCAACGATGTGTAGTACGAATGGCACTAGGTGTGCCAATTTTAGCGAGCATCCTATAGTACCGCTCACAATGTCTAAAGGTGAACTAGAAGTTGAGCACTTGCCATCGTGATGACTCGGCCTCCTACCATTAACTTCTGGGTCCTCAACCTAAATAATCAAAACATTGTAAATAGTCAGTTTTCTTCAGAAAATGACTAATTCAGTACCGGTAGACTCGTGTGTGTCGCTTGTATAACTATAAAAGGTACACAAGCGACAAGTATATCCGCAGTTGCTAATGCCCTATTCACTGGTCAGCTAGTCCTTCGTCCCATGATGTTCCCAAGAACCTACACCACTTTCCAACGGCTGTCACATGGAGTGGTTAAAATCGAATATATGCGCAATTGTACCAACTTCACCTTAAGCCATATATTGCCCAAATTCTCAGAATTAATATACCTGTTTTTTTTGCGCACATCTAGGACTCCTTTCATGTACCCGTATAGCGAAGATTGACTCACTGCCCGTGATCGTCATCCCGCAAATCACGACGTAAAGGTTGATTATATACATCGACCTGCAGCTAGTAATTGTAACACCAAAGTCAGCCGCCGTCACTCATGGTGTTATCCTCAGGAATAGCACCTACACCTAGTTTACTCTCCCGTCAACACCCGCATTACAGTTTAATTGGAGGTGACATACACGTTGAACCAGCCCGTTATCAAAAACCACTATAGTCCGGGTATTATAATAGGGTTAGTAAATCAGTTCCAACGGTAAGCGAGATACGTACTAGGTAGGTGTGTTCTAATGTTCGCCAAAGTCATTTTATCAGCGCGGTGGTTGGAGCAGGTAAATAGTGGGCCACCCACATCAATCTCGCTGGTCCCCATACCCGGTTGATGTGATATATCACACGTCCCACAGACCAGCGGGTTCCCCATATGTGTTTGACCTCATCCTGAAAAGTATCTCGTCAGGAAAAACCCCCGGCGCAAATTTGCCGTTATTTACCATTATTTACCCATTTACCCCGTTTACCAACCCCCCCCTGAAACCGACGGTTATTTACCCCCTGTGAACCTAATTTACCCCATTCATGAGCAAATCGACTGGAATTTGCCCTCGGGTGGGTAAATTTACCTTCTGTCGGACTAATTAGCCTCATAGAGTAGTAAATTAACACTCTGAGAGGTGAATGTGTACCCTATGCAGGTATATAGTATTGATTAAGGGCGAAATAAACACACGTTTACCTCCTATGCTGACTGTTAAACCGGGCAACAGGTTTATGAGCACATGTACACTCGCTAAATGTATGTCAATCAGTGTATATTCCGTGTCTATATACATGCCACAAAATGCGTGAGGCGGAATAGCCATGTTACATGTATGTAAAAGCACACAGGGTAAAAAAGCGCCGTAAGTCATCATAACGGACGGCGAGTGGTGCGGGCGGTTGTGTGCGCATAAAGAACCTTGTTAGTTAGCTAACATAACGGTGCCACGTACTCATCCAGTAGACCAAAAAATCCTGCCCGCAAATAGGTGAGTTTAGTAGCCTAGGAGAACACGTCAAGTAATGTAGGTCAGTCATATATAAGTGCGTCCGTATATTCAGGACACATACCCGGTGGACTGCGGAGGGCTCTTGTGTTAAGCAGCAGCATGGGTGCGTCTACGAGGACGCAAGAAGGCGTGTCAAGCGATGAAGAAGGTGCTTTGACACTATAAGTGGAGACGTTAGCGGCTGTTGTATATAGATGCGTAGTTGTGTGAAAACAAACACTTACAGGCTTGACAGCAGCCTGCCATTGAGAGATACAGCAGATCGAGGGTTGGTGGCGGCGCTGGATGACGGCGGGGTGGTCAAGGTGCTGTCAGTGGACCGCACAAGTGTTTGGCGGTGGGGAGTTAGCTTGTCGCATGTCGGACCGGCGCTGCTGGAAGGCGAGGACGAGTTGGTGTCGAAGGGCAGTGGCGGAAGAATACAAGTTCACTTGGCGCACCGCTACATGTTTATATCAAGTTGAAGCGCCGGGCTGCTAAGGGGCCGCATCAGTGTCCGCGTCACCCTTGACTCAGTTTCTTCTACATGTGGCGCATGCTCGCTCAGCCTCCCGTTTCACCTCTCCACCACCACCACATATTCTAACCTATGTCGGTCTCGCCTCAGACCACCTTGGCTGCGCTTGTGGAGCTGACGCGAGGAGTATCATCCGGCGTTAGGTTACGCCCCGTTGGTTCGCCTTTCGGTCAGCGCGCACATCGGGTGAGCCATTCCCTGACTTGTTTTTATTTCGCCCCTAGCTGACACTTGTACTATGCGTGATTCCTCTCCTAAGGCCAGCCCTAGCACACTCGGCTCGTATCGTACACTATCAATCCCTTGGCCCAATGCCGGTCTACAAAGCAGGCGGCTGCCTGGCGGATTGGTTTGTTGAGTCTGCGCGTCCAAACTCGGTACGCCCGAGACCGCCCAGATCCGCCCCGCTACTTGCCTAAGTTTACAGATAGCCCCGCCCATTCCAACCTTCTCCGCTCGCGCCTGAATGGGACAACCAACGCGTCTGCGCTCAGGCGCAAATGCATACCGCCACGATCAGCGAATCTTGCCAAGCAGGCCTGACAGCACACGGTGCGGCCGCGAGACACGCGCCCCACGCTCCCCTCCTCGTGCCCGAGTCCCTCTGCCGATTCAGTCCTTCCAGGTCACCCCAACTCGCCACCTGATCCGTGTGGGCGTCTCATGTCTGGGACAACGCGTACGCACTCGCACACCAGCGCGAATTCGCCTCGGCGCGTCCAACGGGCACCCTCGACTGGGCCACAACTGCCCAGAACGCCGAGAACGCGGTATATCCCCACCACTTTGCGCCCCGGCCGTACTTTTCGCGTCTAAATACTTGGATAAGTGCTTGATTCGCGTGGAATACGCGTGTTGTTGTTGGTTGCGCCTTGCGCGCCTGCTCTGCGGCTTCCAGGACCCGCCTTTACAATATACCAACTCGACGCGAAACCGACACTGCCGCGTAAAGTATGCCCACGCACTCCGCTTTGTGTCTTGCGCGCCAGGCGCACCAATTGTGTCCGTATGCTCGCACAAATCTCCCATACGCGGGCTTGTTTGTTACGCTTGTATTGATGTGTAGGATATAATATATTCATTCCTGCCCCAACCGCGCACCACAAATGTGAACCCAGCACTATGTCCTAAACGACAGCGCAAGCGTTGTGATTGTAAACCTATTTCTGTTCGTGCCTACCTTTAATCCTTCATTTTCTCCCTTGACTGCGTGATTTACCACCACAGGCAGATTTGCCTGACCGGAGGTAAATGATGAGTAAACGGTCTGCACGCGGGGGAAAATGAGGGTAAATTGGTTCCCCTCTAGCGGTTACATGATGAAACCGACCCGGTTTGCCGAAAAGCGGCAAATTTGCGTTCGGAGTTTTTCCTGACGCTATCATCTCGCAAACTAGGAACGCCAGGGATATCACTGCGATGAACAAATGACTCAGTCCATCTTTGTGATTGCGCATCAGTGAGATAAAATATCTTACTAGCAACATATTTTGTTAACTTGTTTAACAGGAAGTACCATGCTGTTAGCTTTTCAGCCTGGGCAGAGTCCATAATGTCTGTCAATTGGTGATCGAGACAAGGCAGAAGACCCGATGGATGCTGTAATTGCGAACAAACCTGTGGGGTCACCATCAATCCAACTGCTCTTGCAACAGCTTTAAGAATCAACCTGACAGACCAACTTACACCGAGCAGTTAGCCTGCAGCCCATGGTGTTACAGAGACAGCCAGTAGCGCAGCTTAGACTCCCTGTTGCACTCGCTTGTGATTACCTTTGTTTCTATCGTATGTTCTCATATCCTTTCACACGAATTGTACCGTTGCTTGATAACGATATAACCATTGTTCCCGTTCCCTGTATGTCCCGATCTTGTGTATATGAATCGATGTACTTACGTGTCGAATCCATAGCGACTTCAGTAACTTTCACCTTGTTTTATACCCAACCATACTGCGCTCCGCGGTAAAGCACTTTAGTGAAACGAAGTTTGTGAAGTAGAAGGATAGGATAAATGGCAGCCATAATAGGAAAGTCCTACATGGGGAGCACCTTGGATGAATCTGGCTGAGAGGGCAGCCGCCAGTGCAGTTCATAATTGATTTGTGCAACCAGATCAGAAACAACTTTCCACAGACTCGGTGGAATGAAGATTCGCGAACGCCTGTGGTTGTATCTGCTGGGAGTCATATTCAATTGATATGGTGGTGATTCAGTCTGGGTTCAACCAGTTCTTGATGCTGGACTATTGGTTATCCAGGCCCGCGTCTCTCACTTCGAGCGGCGCGCGTTAGGCCAGCTACATAAATACGCCCGTCTTCTTGAGGACATGGTCAACTTAAAGTTCCACTCGTATCCGTTCCTACAACCGACCTTCTGGTCCGTTATAGAATAGCCCTCATTTGTTTTGAACCTTTAAGACTTATTAACCTGGTTGCTCAACCGACTAAGAAATTGATCATCACGTTTACTTTCTGCGCTTCAGTGAGTGCTGTGAATGTCAAACCTACAGTACGATGTGGTTAGCTGGGTCTGTTGACATTCAGGGGCTCGGATGGTCCAGAAGGCCAATATATGCTATGGTGTATGCGCACACATCCCATAAAAAATACATAATTTTGAGCTCAACTCACGATTTGCCGAGTCTTAGCTAAATTTTGTAGGCAAGTACAGAAGTTTGATCGACGAAGTAAAGCTTTTAGGGACGGCCTGAGCTATCAATTCGCCATGGCTCAGTGATTTGTAAATTAAGCAGCTTTATCCCCTCAAGTTCAGTCGCAGGAATCTTGGCTGTCGGCCATACGACACGTCGCAAGTTGGGCTAAATTTCAGGAGTTGTCTGGGGCAAAAAAGATAAGCACTTAGTGAGCAACGATAAATATCAAGTACCTTGCAAGTTCGTCTGTTTCGCGCCTAGAATACGAGGACCAAGCGCTTCATTACAGCCCAGACTAGACTCCCAAATACCTCGCGAGTGAACTTATTGCGCCTTGCTTTCCGAACAAGCGGCTACCGGCGCTGCCTTCTAAAACATTGAGCTTCACGCCCACAGGATGTTCATTGCCGTTTTCATCACTAACATGGCCCCTAGCCTCGCCGGAAAAATCCGTTGAGAGGATAAGCTGTAAGGTGAGATGCTGGAGATTTGGAAGCCTCGCAAAATCAGACAGCGTGTGTACCCAAACACAGTGAAACGGTATACACAGATATGTAACTTGTCGCCAAGTAGTTTCGCACCGGAGCGCATTAGACATGACTAAAGAAAGATTTACCCCATGTAGATGAACAGTCTCAAGGCTAGGAAGTGGTAGGATTGGTTGTATCAGTTGAGGATTTTTTTGCATGATAAAAAACGGCGCCTCTTGGCCAGGTGCATAATTGACGTGAATATTCCTTAGATTTGAAAGGTTTTTAAGTGGTAGGAAGAGACGGTTATGTTCCGAGGTATCTCGAGGCAGAAATCTACCAGCGCAAATAGAGATCCGGAGTGTATCGAGTTGGCTAAGCATCTCAAGCATAGCTACATCAGGAAAAAGCTAGAAATGGTCCCATGAACCAAAAAGCGCTATGTAGTGCTATGTAGTACTAGCCAGTACTACATCTTGGGGATTAATATACACAGCCATACAGTAGTGCTGCATAGTACCCTGTAGTACCCTGTGTAGTAGCTGTAGTAGCTGTACCACCCACATTCTGTGCAACAGATGTGCTTGG
>WSTJ01001525.1:0-12160 GCA_019623705.1 Ceratobasidium sp. 428 | reverse complement strand
GCAGGCTCTTCCTCCTCCTCCTCCCCCTGCTCCTCCTCCTCTTCCGTCATCTCAGCTGCCGCCCGCTTCTTCGGAACCGTCTTGGTCGACTTCTTCGTTTGGTTCTTGGGAGCCTCAACGTTAGATTTAGCATACGACGAATAATAATGTATATAGAGATGATTAATCATTTGACTTACTTTAACTTGGGCCGCGGCCTCCTCCTCCTCTTCCTCCTCCTCCTCCTCCATCTCAGCGGCCGTGCGCTTCTTCGGAGCCGTCTTGGTTGGCTTCTTCGTCTGATTCTTGGGAGCCTAAACGTTAAAGTTAGCATATAACGAGTAAACGTTACAGAAACGCACCTTGGATGCCTGCGGAGCCGCCGTCTGGGTTACAACCTTTGTAACTCGACGGGCGGCCTATTATTGTATTAGTAAAATATTGGAATAAATAGTCGTTACTCACCTCGTTGTCGGACTCGCTGTCGTCCAAACCATCGTCCTCGGTCGAAGCAGGAATAACCTGCTTGCGCGGGGGGCGCTTCTTGCTCTTGCCTTTGGACGCAACGGTCGAGGTCGAGGCGGCCACCGACTTGACGGGAGGTTGTGCCTGGGCGCGCGCCTCTTCCCTGGCGACAAGCTTGTCAGCGCGGCGGTTGTCGCGATTAGTCGACTGGGGTGGAAGAACGGGAGCGGGGGCGTGGGATGTGGAGGCCGCTGGCTGTTGAGTGCGAGGCGGAGCGACCTTGGAACGAGAAGGGCCGGCGCCCTTGGATTGGTGAGGAGCGGCGTTGTCGTCGTAGTCGTCTTCGTAGTCGCCCAAGTTGATCTTGCCGCCAGACTTTCCCTCTCCAGCCCCTTCACCCTCTTCCTCCTCTTCCTCCTCTTCTTCCTCTTCCTCCTCGTCTTGATCGTCCTTCTTGTTGGACGTGTGTCGGCGCAGGTAGCGTTGGGTCTTTTTCTTGCCGCGGTCTAAAACATTGTTAGATAATTTAATAGTAATGATATCAAAGGACTTACGAGTCGTGTAAGAACGGGCACTTTCCAGGTATTGGATTGCAAGGAGACTGATGGCCCACGAGTCATCACCAGTCTCGTCGCGGTGGTGGTTAAAGAACGGGAACCGTTCGCGGACCTTGAAATATTATCAAAGATGTGAACGCTAACTGAATGGATTACTTACATGTTTCTGGATTGCCTGACGTGCTCCCGAGCCGTAGTGCTTCCACTTGTAGGATGTCCCTTCCTCTAACTCAATGTTTCGCGGTTGATACTTCACAACCGCTTTGCGGACACAGAACTATATAGCCACACGTCAGCACTGGATAAAAGGTTTGGACATAACTCACCAAAATGTCTTTGTAGTACTCATAGTCGCCTCGAAGTCCAATGGCTTCGAATATCTGAACTCAGGAAAAAGTGTTGGGTAAATTATTAACGAGGGTAGTTAATGGCCGAATTTGACTCTGTTTACACTAAATCTGCAGCCCCAAATAACACCTGTAATCAGGTACTATGGGCAGCCAAATATCACTTGATGGATGAATAACTCTGGCTACTAAACCGGCTTCACAGGACTCTCAATAACACTCAAAAAATTGATATAGTTCATTATCAAACAATCGCGGAAACCGAGTAAAGTGACATATGGCACGAGGTAAAAGAGGGCACAAGAAAAGCGTCGAGGAAGCATGTACCAGCGCGTGACAAGTCGAGAAACAAGTATAGCTAAGGGAGAAGAATGCGTTAGCGAGCGGTGACAGGAAGTACGAGTGTAGGGTGAGTATGGGTGATAGACGTGGAATACTCACGCGTTCGTTATTCCGACCGAAGTTGGCGTCGACGCCGCCAATTTGCCATAACAAGAAAGGTAAAGTAGTTGTAGAATTCGTTAAATAAGAAGCGAGGGTGAGTGAGAGGTGAACTGAAGTCGGGCGCAATGTGACACGCTGCCGCAAGACAACGAAGAGGGAGCACCATCGCCGTGTCACGCCCTTGACATTGAGCGAGGGCTGTTGAATAAAGACAATGGGATTGGGTCATGTCGGGCTCGAAGGGGGTAAACAGGTCCAGGTACACGAGCGGACCCGAGCCAGTGTAGAAGCGTTCGAGGTTCGGAGGAAGGGCGAATATAGCGTGGACACGTCCGGCACGATAACCTACACATGCGGGCATTAGCTGAGCCGGGTTGGAGTGTTAGGTGAATGGTCGGGGGCTTACGTTGAAGTCCAAAGCCGTCGCGGTGGACAGGGAACAAAGCCGTGTCGAAAACACCATATTTGGAGACCCGGCCGGCGGAATCCCGAGTTACAGGTTGTGCACGAATGACATCGCGATGGGAGGATTGGGCAAACGTAAATGAGAGTGGGAGATGGCGGAGGGTGGCCTTGTGCCAAACGTCGAAGCGGTCGGAGGGGAGAACAAGGAGGTGCTGACCAAGTTCCCGCGCCTTGGGCGAGAGGAATGCGTGTAGCGCTCGGATCAGATCGGAAGCGCCGTATGACGAGACCAGCTGGTGTCCCGATACTCGCCGTACAGTCGGCCGCTTTGCAACCGAGATAGCCGGTCTGGGGTAGTAAGCTAACTCCGACGGCTCCGACTCACCCTGAACCTCCTCTTGGTCGTCCTCGTGGTCTTTGCCTTCGTCAGCTTCATCGGGTTCATCGGGTTCGTTGCTGTCGAGACCACCACCGCCATTCTCACCATTGCTAACCTCGTGCCCACTAGCCTCCCGTGCTGCTACTTCCTTCAAAAACTCTTTTGCCGCTTCGATCTCCTCCTCGTCAGCTCCCTCACGCTCGCCGTAATACTCGTCGATTAGGGTGCAATGGATCTGTATCGCCTCAAGCCGTCGGACGTAGCTGACCATCTGAGGAAGGGGATTTCGCCGGTTGGACATACGCCATGGGATCTTGACGTAGATGATATGTAAGTGCTCTGGCAGTTCGGTGCTGTATCCGTCCGGCGCGCCCAGCTCACGAATCAGGCTTGTATAGTGACCGAGCATATGTAGTTTAGCAATCCGGTCGAATGAATTGTTATCTGCTACCAATTCATTTCGAACCAGGATGTACTTAGCCTCGTGAAACGACGCCAGTGCCTGGTCCATTTCCCTGAGCTCGATTTCGGTGAGTTGTTCGCCATGCGCTATATAGGTGAAGTCGAGGAGCGCACGTATAAGCTGAACGAGCTTTACCGGCGCCTGGGAATCGAGCACGACGGGCAGAAACTGCCGCATCATATCCCTCGACTCCCGCCCCGCCCAGTTCTTGACGGTTGTCACACCGTTCTTGAAGTGCCGCAAGTCTTGAGCTTGCGGCATCGCCTTGAATCGTCGATTGAACTCGGCCGTACCTATGTAGTCCTCGACCCAGTCCTTCGCGTGCTCGAGCATACCCTTGTAGAGCTGATGGAGCAAATCCGGCGCAAGAGACGCGCCGATATCGACATGGGGAATGTCGAGCCAGAACGGAACGCACGGCTTTAACCGCAGCGGCTTCAAGACTGCCGGCCGTCTCATCGCGCGATACTTCTTGAATGCCGCTACAATAGCGGATTGGTCGCGCGGCGGTGAGTTTCGTCTTTGCCCTCGTCCCGTCCATTTCTGAGTGCATATCGGGCAGCCGTTCTGCCTGATGCAAGCGATGTCGTTCTGCTGCGGCCAATCGGCAACGCACGCGGCGATAACTGGGTATATATGACGGAGATACCCATCCGCGCACCAGGCAGGGAATCCGTCCCCCGACGCCGACTTCAGCGGCTCGAAAATCCTCTCCATGGATCGGTGGAATAATTCGGCGCGGTAGCGTTTGCGGACCTCTTCGCTGGCCACACCACTGAACGAATCGACTGGTAAGTAGCCAACGAGTAGCATTGCTCGCTTCGTCGGTCGGCGTCGAACGGTCTTGCTGACGTTTCCTATCGACAGGTATACGGGATACCCCTTGGGGCCGCGTGGGTTGTTAGCCATAGTGGTCTCGTCCGTCGCAATTATCAACGGGACGACTGTGCCGTTTGGGTCGTGAATTAGATACTTTGTTATTAATGTGAGTTTCTCGTACACTCTTTAGAACCAAGTTGGAATTACCTGCATCTTCCACCACCAGTCTCCGCTCCACATTTCGTCGTATACACGGCATTTCTTGTCTGGCGACGTCCAGTGCCGCTCGGGTGCGTATCGCATCCACTTCTTGAACCTCCGCGCGCCAATTAACTGTCGGATGACCTCTAAAATATCCCGCAGGTAGACTGTGTGCGTTCGTTTGTGTCTGCCCTCGCCCACCGTCACATACTCGGTCCTCCACTTCGGCCCCTTCGGTAACTTATCAATATCTTGCAAGAGGTCCGCATCGTCCCTCCACACCCCTTTGCCTTTCCGTTTGTACTTTCGTTGCATGAGCGACATCAATAGATCTATTTGTAACCACTTACCATAGGCCCTTTCAAGTGCCTTGTCCTCGCCGCTCCCGTGAGTCCTGTTGTCATGAGGATTTCTGCGGTCTCGAAAAGATCAGGATCACCGAGGCGGCCACACGACTTCAAATATCCCGGTAAGTCCGTCTCGTTCCTGCGTCTCATACCGATTGGCGCGCCCGCCGTACTAGTAGGAAAATGTTCCACAAAAGGCCCTCCACTTGGGCGCCCGTTATTTCTCGAACCGGGACCCTCTGCTGGCGAAGCAGTGGGGCTAGCCTCGGGAGCCGGAAGTCGAGATGGGCCAGCAACCGGCAGGATATCGTCAGAGAACCGCACTCGCTTCGCAGGTGACGGAGCTTCCTCCACGTCAGGTATGTCTTCATCGGGTTCTCTCCTCCGTTTTTGATGATCGTCGCCGGTATCGTCTAGGTGCCTAGCTAGACAAGCAGGCATGAGGGCGATATGACGGTTCCGCCCAGCTTCCGACCCTAGGTGCTTGCTACAGTATGGGCACACCTCACGGGCGTAGTTCGTTGGGCGTGGGTCCGTTCCATTGGCTCGAGAGAGCCTGGGGGGTAACATGGCGGCCCGGCGCGCTGCTCGCGCATACATAGTGCCGCTGCGTGCCATCTACGTGTGTATGGGGGGTAAACGGGTGTGTGCAGAGTTGAAGGTGAGTACGAACTATTCGTTGCAACGCAATATCGTAACTCTCAACTCACGCAGCCCACGGTATCATTCCGTGTCGACCCGCCCAATGTGGCGCTTGTGCCTTGTAAATCGGCCCGCGTAAGCTTCTTGAGCCATATTCGGCACTTGGCGGGTTCGGCCGCCGGCTTAATATGGTATGTTCCCTGAAGCCTCGTTTTCCATTGGGCGCTGCTGTGCCGGCTTATTTTTTATTCCGTACTTTTTATTCAAACCCCTAGCATATTGCCAAAGTCTCGCCTGACACTCCCGGCGCCCATACCCTTTATGCACGACCTTGACCCTCCGGCCACAGCGCAGGCACCACATTTGCTGCCGTGTCGCAACGCAAAAAAGGTCCAATTTACCCGGTGTAATGTGAGTCCCACGGCGCTGTTTAATGATTCGGGCTTGTACTTACATATATAAAGCTCGTCCTGTAAGCATGGACGTTCATATTCTCCATGCCCTCTCTCCTATCTCAGCTTCTTGCAAAGCGACGCAAATCGACTTCCGCTCTACGTGCTAACTCCCAGCCCATAATATCTGTGAGTCAAAAGCCATACGTTTCACTACCTACGTACTCACATACAACGTAACAGCATTATGCCCAGGACGTCGTTCCCACTTCGGAAACCGCGCCTGAACCGAGGCGCTCTGGACGTGCGCGCCGCCCGTCAGCGCATAAACGCGAATCTGGTAAGCGGATTTGCAACTTCATATTTGATTCGTACTCACCTAATTGTTAGATGCATATGCGGCGAGCTCGCGAGGATCCAGCCGGCCCTCCAGCCCCTCAGAGTCAGCCCCCAAGGAGCATAAGTCGAGAAAGCTCCCTTGGGGGAAGCGTGGGGAGCGGCCCGGACACATCGCAAGTCAGCCAGGCGCCGACTCTGGGTCTTCGTGCGACGAAGGCACGCCGGGTAAGTGAACTCTTGCCCGTTTGATTGATAGTTATGGCTAATTACTCATCGCCTGCAGGACCGCTTGCCTCAGCGGGACCCAAACCTAGCGACTCGCGCCTGGCGAGTCGAGGTATGAAAGGCAAGGCGGCTAAGGCGGCCGACAGGACGGAAATCATCCGCCGCGCGTCGTCGGTTCTTGGCTTTGACGCGTCGAGGTACACGACAAGCACGCTCGAAGCGATCCTTGCTTCAGTCCCGGATAACGGCAAAGAGGCTGGTGCGAGCGCCATGGAAATTGCGGGGGGCAGTGCTCCGGTGAGTATTTCATGTGTATTTTATTTCTATGCTTGACACATCTTTAGCCACTCGCGCAATCGGCCGGACGAGTGGGATTGGCATGTGGACACCAGCCACCCGCCGCAACAGCTTTAGGTGTGTACACCAATTCCATTCAAATCCTCGCGTTAACATGTACTTTACAGATGCCCCGGCCGACAACAATTCGGCAACGGAGGACGAGGACGAGCCGGAGTTTATCGAACTTAGACCGGACGATTCGATGTCTCAGCGGTCTCCCCGGCCCTCTCCGCCTCATCAAACGCCCCGGCTTTCCGATCATCCCGCTCCTCCCGCTCCTTCCGTTCCTCCCAATCTGTCTGCTCCTCCCGCTCTCTCGCGTCTGTCACGAGCAAGCGACATCCTGAATGAGGCGTCGATTGCTCTCGCTGCCGCCGAAGCCGAAGATCCCGAAGCCGAAGATCCCGAAGCTTCCGGCCCCGGCTCAGACAGCGAGTTTGAGAAAGCGCCCGCCCCCAAACGACCACGACTTGACTCACCCACCTCGCATAACCCACATGCGCCACTTCCAAGCGCACCATTCCATTCTACACACTCGCGCCGGACTTCATCTTGCGGTGAAATGCCGCTCATGCCGATCTTTACGCTTAACCCTCAGGCTACGCCGAGGACTCGCGTTTCCACGGCTTCAACCTCTAACAACTTATTCGAGCCCCCGGCAACATCCGATATCCGGTCGGTCTTGTCCTGGGCGGTTCGGGCGGCAAAGCATGCATCCGCGGCCACCCCAGGATCAAGTTCATCGCGCCAAGCCAGCCAGCCTGATGCCTTGTACGGTGTACTCGCCGAGGTATTGGGTAACCTGGATCTTCGGCTTGCCGGCTCCGAACCTACACTCCAATTTGGCGCGTCGCGCCCTCCGTTCCACCCTCGGCACATGGAGTTCGTTGAGGATGATGCCGAACTCTTGGAAGCCGAGGCCGCCCTAAGACTCGGGAGACACCACGTAAGTCTGTTTTTCATTCCCGCCCGTCATTCACACTAATCTGATTGTAGCTTAATGCGACTGGCAAGCCGACACTGTCCGACTTTCCCGGACTACCGCGGCGAATCGCATCCCTCGCCATCCCAGATCTCATTGTCACCGCTTGTACCCAGGGGGCTTACGAGGTTTTTGGCACGGTCTCCGACTGGGCCACCTCCTGTTTCAACCAGGCTTGGCGCCACGACTTACCAGATGAACCGCTAATCAAGCTACCGCGGCAACTCAACTCTCTCGTAAGTTCTTTCTTTTGTTATCCACACGTCCTGAGCTAATGTCTTAGATGGTCCGCCGCGTCTCGTGGTTCCGCGGCGAGTGCAAGAAACGAGGGCGACCGGAGGTGCCGTACGAATACCCATTTATCAACCCGGCTCGGACGCTCGAAGCAATTGAGTATAACCGCCAGCTCGCCCTTGAGCTGTTGCCGGATAGGTTTTATTATCGCGTAGGTTTCTTTTTCGCGCTCGGTGTGTTTGTTTTGGCTAACATATCCTCGCACCGCAGGATCCAAAGACTAAAACCGACCCTTACGAACACCCTGCCATTCCTCAGTTCATCGCCGCGATCTTCTTCTGGGGAGCCGACTCGCTCGGACTAGTCTATCGCGACAAGTTCAACCCGATCCCTATTCCTGCAGTTGCCATGACCCTCACAATCATGCAGCACTGCATCGGGGAGTGGAAAACCGGGCGACGCGTTGAGATTGCCCTGAACGCAGGCACTGAATCCCGAATTTATGACGCGCACCTGAAAGGTTTGCTCGAGTATGCAAAACCTGCGCCAGGGAGGCTTCGCGACTTCCGTTCGGAATGGTTTAAATATTGTGTGTGAGTATTTAATTCTTTACTTTTCGTTCCAACAACTAGCTAACTGCATGTTTAGGGATTATGCGAGTGAGAGACATGAGGATGACGATGCCCCAGTTCAACCCATTACGCAAGCTGACCGAGTCCGCCCGGACTCGCCACATCGTTCTGCCAGCCGTCACGCCAAGGGGAAGGGACGGGCCGAACATTAGTCAGGTGTCGTTCCACCTCTCGGCGCCCGAATCCTTCGGCGCCCGAGTGTGTTTGTTGTAGTTGCTCCTCACGCCTATATATTCGTGCTCTCCGTGCTGCCTTGTCCCATCCATCCCCTCTCCGTTTCAGTTCTCTCGACTTCTCTCCTCTGTGCTCTGTACTTGTCTCTACCCTCGTGAGGCCACCACTCTCCAATGCGTTCACGTAAGTCTTCTGTCATTTGTGTCTGCTTTAGTGATTGATGATCTAATTGGACTTCAACAGCTGTTTGACCTGGCTCGTCTCTTATGTTTGATCTTGGCCTTGTTTCTTCTTATGTCAATAATGCTCCTTGGTTTTGTATGTGTTCGAGTTTTTTCTGCGATTGATTGTATGTACAATGATAATACAACATCACAACTCTTACGGTTTGGAGTGGCAAAGTAAATAGGTCGCATTTTTGGGCTTATTTGATTGATCATCATGTTTAAACATTGATGGCTGACCGGCTAGTTATCAAAATCACGAGGATCCTGATTGCTGATTTAATCCATCCAGATTCGCTCCAACAATTTGGCCTCATCAATTGATGGATGCCAAACTGATTGAAACCCAAGATAGTGGTTGGCAGTTGATAGAGGACAATTACATGGGACATTTAGATTACAATTTCCGGTCTAATAAACAGGTTAAATTAAGTGATTTTTGCGGGTGTAATTAATGTGTCTAATCATGGCTAATTTGCCCATCAAATTTGCCCATCAAATTTACCGGTTCGTTACATCAAAATTTACCCATCAAATTTACTGGTAAAATTAAGATCAAATAAGCGCAAACTATTTAGGGGGGATAGATAATGGTGTAATAGTCTAATTTGGGTTAATAAGCTGCTATATCACCCACACTTTTTTCCTGAGAAACTCCCCTCGCCCAGTCGTAAAGCCCGGCGGCCGCTCAACGCGTTTGTAGTTTTGGATCTTGCTGGGGCGGGCTGAATATGGGTTGAAGTACATGCCGTGCATGCGGCCGAACGGATGGCCGTTTTTCTTCACGTACTCGTACTTTGCCTTGCGCGTTCCCAGTCGCTCGAGATCGGTATATCGCACCTGCTGCTTGCCGTCCACAGTGTGGTGAACACGGCCGCCACGCTTGCCTTGGCGCTTTTCGTACGAGGTTGGGCAAGTGTGGTACGCGATGGACTCTGGAGTAGCTTTGGGCTTGCCGGCTGGGGATTTTCCACGACGAGAGCGTCCAGGTGCACGAGGAGCGGGAGATGGGCTACGAGGAGGTGGAGGAGATGGGCTACAAGGAGGTGGAGGAGAGGGGCGAGGCGGCGAAGGCGGGGGATTTGGGCTATATAAAGTTAGATACGCTGGTTAATAAAGCATTTGAATATAGTAACATATATAGACTTACCTGGACGCACGGGGAGGAGTAGAAGGTGGGAGCACTCTTCCTCCCGCGCTCCCGGATGTGGTCGGACCGCTGCGCTGCGTACTACGCCCGCGCTCTTGTTCTTTGGTAGTGCCCGCGGGGTCCGAAGAGCGCCCAATCGTTGGGCTTCGGGGCGGGTTATCTGGTTCGCGGGCATTGTCTAGTGAGCTACTTAGCCAGAACAATGGCGAAATTAAATGAATCATAATTACCTGTCGATGCAGAAGGTGCTATAAAACAGTAAACATCAGTTAGTATAAGTGATTAACCAATATAAATACGCTCACTCACCAGTCGGAGGCGGGGGTTGACCATTTTGCTGCGTCACGAGGAATTGAGAGAACTGCGTCAGTGTTGCTGGATTCGCTGCGAGCGCAGCGAACATCTGGGCAAGATCCATTTCTAAAACAAGGTAAGTTTGAGATCGGGGCGTAAATCGAGATTGATCGATTCACTTACACGTGATGTGACACGCCTAGAGACGCGAAATGAACGGATTTTGCGGGGAAAAGTTAGCAAACGAATGAGGGCAGTGCGAGCAACTCACAGGATTTTTATTGCAATTATTTGGGGGGGCTCAATTTCCGGTGGCGGAGGGACGTCGTGGTTGGGAGTAAGTCGAGGGGACGAGGCGGCGGGATGGATTGCAAATTACACGATCACGTGCGCGTCGGCGTGCGAGATCTTGCTAAGTCAACTCGCGTCGACTCATCCACACACCTTGGCGGCACTATGGACGACGAAAAAGATGGAAAAGTCTATTGTCATCACTGCAATAAATACAAAGACAAACGTACTAGGTTTCGACATCTACGCAAGTTATCTCTAGAACTAGCTGCTGCTGAGGGGAATGGCGCTGGAACTGAGACTGGGACTATGGACGAAACAGCTAGTAACTCAGGTTCTTCGAGCAATAACGACCCTGATGTGGACTTGGAAACTCACCTGGATAACGGGCTGGACTATGGTAATGAAGATATGGAGTTGGATAACGACGCCGCAAACGGCAATTTTCCAGGTGTGTATGACGATTTCCATGGATGTATGCTAGCTAATTATTTTATATAAATAACATAGACATCTCCAACGGCAACTTCTTCGACTTTGATGCT
Source organism: Ceratobasidium sp. 428 (assembly GCA_019623705.1). NCBI lineage: Eukaryota > Fungi > Basidiomycota > Agaricomycetes > Cantharellales > Ceratobasidiaceae > Ceratobasidium > Ceratobasidium sp. 428. The sequence continues at coordinate 1,291 of WSTJ01001525.1, read as the reverse complement.
GAAGAATACCTGTCCGACGCTCCAAGCACGCCGCGCAGCTGGTTCAACGTTGGAACGCCACTTCCCTCCCCACCCTCGTCCCCGCTCCAGCTCTCCGACGACAATGTATCTGAAGACGAAGACGGATATATCGATCTAACGGCCGAGGATTATCGCGAATACGACCGCTGGTACGCGGAAGATTCGCAAGCCGAATTTGATGAAATGAGTGAGTGCGCGAGGGTTAGGTCGCACAATACTACTAATGCTACTATTAGTCGTTGAAACTCTTACCGAAGAAGATCGGGATAGTATCAAAATGATGGCAATTCGTCAGTTTGGACACATCTCGCAGCGTAATTATGAGCGCATTCGTTACTCATTTCGGGAAAAAGTCCGACTTCTCACGCTCCGCCGCCTTGGAACTCGCATCGCGGAACTGTCTGGTATCAAGCCGGTTTATCTTGACTGTTGTATCGACTCCTGCCACGCTTTCACTGGGAAGTACTCTGAAGAAACTCAGTGCTCGGGATGCGGTAACCCACGCTACGACAGCAAAGGCCGCACTCGGCAAACGTTCCAATATATTCCAATAACGCCGCGCTTCCAAGCATTCTTCAACAATCCCGACCTAATGAAAAAACTCCTATATCGACACGAATATGTTCACTCTGAGGACGCGATGGATGATTACTTCGATTCTGACGGCTACAAGGACTTGTGCGACCAGAATATCATTGTCGACGGCGAAGATCTTGGTGAAAAGTTCTTCTCAGGGATGTACGACATCGCCACATCAATCCTCAGCGATGGAGTCCAGATCTTCAAAGAAGCTAGCACCGAAAATTCCTCGTGTTGGCCGATCATGATGCAGATCTTGAATCTGCCGCCGGCCGAACGGATAAAGCTACGTAACCTTGTGCCTGTTGCGATTATTCCCGGCCCCAATCAGCCTACGGACTTTGATTCTTTCCTAGTACCTTTCGTCGACGAATGTCTTGAGCTCGCTCGTGGTGTTAGGACTTACAATGCTGTTACTGGGCGGTATTTTCTCCTTCGGCTTCACCCCGTGATGGTCTCTGGCGACATGCAGGCGATCAAACACTATCAGCAAATGAAGGGGCCAAACGCTGTGTGTTATGACCCAGACAACAGTCATAACGGAACAGGAACATTTAATAAGGATTTATAGCATTTTCTCCGGAGTCGTAAATGCTACAAATAAGGTCACATGACCTCGGCGCTTATCTCGGCGCTTACCTCGTCACTCCTCTAACTTCTCTCCTATGTAATGAGGAGCGAGGAGCGAGTT
>WSTJ01001524.1:0-12163 GCA_019623705.1 Ceratobasidium sp. 428 | reverse complement strand
TTTTGAAGATTGAGGTGGTCGTGAGTGAGACGTGTCCTACGTGAGAAATGAGCACGTGGTATCCATCGGCCTGGATCCCAAGGGTCGCGAATGCTGTCCACCCCACTTAATTTAGACAACCATCGAACGGTGCCACATTCTTGCCCCAATCCTAACCCATTGCTACGCAAAAACCGGGACAAGTATCAATGGTACGACTGAACTAATTGCTGAAATTAGGCGCAGCAAAGCTTAACGCGGAAGAACCTAGTTACCGAAAGTTGTCTGGTTAAGTAATTTGAATTTTGCTGGACTTCAAGTGAGTGTTTCATCGAGATACGACGGTGCGTCGAACTAAAACCATCCCACGTTGTCGCCTTGTCGCAGCCATCGCCCACCAGTCCAGCCCCTATCCGGGATCATGGCCAGAAACCGAGCTCCTCGGCTTCAGCTTTTTCCAATCGCTCCGGCGCACATGTTAGAATGTCTGAAGATACATTTGGCGAAGAGCTCGCCCCGGACGCCACCATATGGAAACGATATGTCGAAGAGGCCACGGAGCAAGACCAGGAACTAGTAAACCTTCAAAACAAGAACCTAGATCTTATGTTGCTATTCGTAAGCTAAATAGTAGGGCTGAAATGGCCAAGGTTCATTCATCATTAACGTATCTGTCGATCTTATCAGGCTGCGTTATTCTCGGCTATTCTTACCGCATTTCTGGTCGAGGCAAAGAAACTACTCGAAGAGGATCCAGCGGCCACATCTGCGACGTTGCTCCTGCTTATCGCACAGTCTCAACAGCGGATCGAACTTGGCACTCCGGACATGAGTCTGAAAGTAACTTCGAGCATGCCATTCGAATCCACAACGATTGCACGCTATGTGAACGGCCTCTGGTTTACCGCTCTAGCTCTCTCGCTTGCTGCTGCGCTCATTGCAATGCTAGCCAAGGAATGGTTGGCCGGCTTCGTTGCTTCGACCGTTCGCCCACCGTATGATTTTACTCTCCAGCGTCAGGCCAAGTATAATGGTCTATTGTCGTGGCGAGCCCTGTATATCATCGCCTTGCTTCCGTCATTGCTTCATCTCTCTTTACTCTTGTTCGCCCTTGGCCTAGTTTTGTATCTCTGGAGTCTTGACAAGGCTATTGCGGTTCTGATTGGCGCTGTGGCTGGAACGACCCTTCTCCTATATGTGATCACTGCGATTCTAGGAGCGGTTTTTGAGTCTTGCCCTTTTGTGACTTATATATCTGCCTACATTCGTGCGATATATCAAGCTTGCCTCGGAAATCGTGGTGCATTCAAGAATGGGCTTAACTCTCCCAAGTTGTTCCACCACGACAGCGTGCCAGGTGAAGCTCTTCAGGCACTTGGATGGCTCGCCTCGAACTCTCGTGATCCCACTGTTGCTAATTCTGCCTATCAAGCCTTGGCGGCATACATAGGTTTGAGCCAATCTCCCATATGCAACCCAATCACGCTAGACTCGACCGACCCTACCAACAAATTGAATCCAGCTAATCAAACATATCCAATTTGCCGTGTTCCTAGTCACTTGGAGGTGTCGACAAACTCTGAATTCCTGCATGATGTCTGCAGGCAGTTCAGAGAGACGGTTTTGCATAAACATCGAGAGGTTGCTGCGTGCTTTGGATCTAATCTAGCCAGATATGCAGTGGCACTGCCGCCCCTCGCAACGCACATCGAAGGTTTTCGCGAGCTAGAACTATCCAAAGCGGGCGCCCAGTCTCAAAACCAGTGGAATAATGGTCAAGTCAGTACAATTCATGTTTTCGAGTCCCCGCTCAATTTTAACAATATCCCATATGTCGAATCAGAGCTGTTTCGAGCTAGCTTTCGCAACGCTTGATCTAGTCTGGAACAATGACTGCGCACCTCTTAGCCCTGACGCCTACGCAATGCTCACCGCCGCAGAGCTTCGACTTACCGCATCTGTGGTAACACATGAGGCACATAACCCCTACTATGCAAACTTCCCCCCAAATGCTTCCCCGCAATCGCAGATCCCACCTCAGCATACGGCTCTCAACTTTGGAGTTCTAGACCCCAGTTTCTCTCTATCACGGTCTAGTCGCACTTTGGCCCGCACCTCTGTCCTACTCCACTATCATCTTACTGGTCGGGCTCCCATGAGTGGTTCTGTTCTAGTTCACTTGCTCCACGCGGTTTCGAGTGTCGTCGAGTGTGAGCGAGTTATCTTTGGTTCAGATCTTGAGGTCAAAGTCAATGTGGTTGGAAATCGTACAGAACACTGCCCCAACGAAAACAAACTCGGCGACCCAAATGGTATATTCAAAAGGCTGTTGGCGATCTGGGACATGGAGTCAATGCCCGGGACATGGTCAAAATCTGAAGGCGCTGCGGCGAGGGCGGTATCTTCATTTGCCTATCATTTCTTAAAGGAATGGATTGGTCGCAACGAAATCCAGGGCCCTCAGACTCGATCCAGGAGTTCGTCATACCGAGGTATCGACTTCGAGCTGCCAATTACTTTGCAGGAGGAGACCGACAAAGACGCGTTCTATCTTGCGCTCGAAAGTTGGCCAGAGGATCAGCAACTACATGGGGCTCGTAGGCCCCTGCCATCTGTTTTGAGCCGCCTCTTGGTCATTTCGGCCGTTTCACTCTGTCAAATCGAACGTCAAGCTGCCTCAACCGAGTTTCCTGTCCTTATTCTTCGTGCTCTATATCGAAGCGCTGAGGCGCTTTCTGGGCAAAGGCAACTATATACTGTCCTCACAAAGAACAAAGCTTTGGCTGGGAGGTTGGTCGAGCTAGTCGAAAACAACGCGGATGCCATAAAGTCCCTGGATCACGAATCATCAGTGTTCGTCTATCTAGCCCGTTTTCTGTCATTGCCTTTCGAAAAGCGGACTATGATGTACTACTGCGGTTTACGACCCCAGCAAATAGTCCTCTTCTTAAGGATTATGGGGAGGACTTCGAATCTCCCGTTTGAGACTGAGCTTCTGCTTTACGATCTCTTCCAACTCCTAGAAGATCGGCCGGGTACTTATATCTCACTGTTCACCGAGTCAGATAGTGCATTCTCAGCGCTCCTCGATGTTGGGCGGCATGATGCATACACCGCTGCTGTGACAAATACGTTACAGCGAATTCTTCAGTGTCTTTCAGACATGGCAACGCAAGCGCAGTCTATCAGGTTGACGCTTCCGGGTTTGCGCGGTATACTGGCTGCCATTAACTTTGTCGTCGAAAACCAGGTCTCAAACGAGGAACCAACGCATATAAGCCATCCCGTATCTGACGTCTTGGAGTTTCTTCAAACCAACGTAGAAGGTGTACTATGGGATGAACTAGCCGGATATTTGAGAACTTTACACTCAGAAGAGCCGCAGGAGGTTTATGGAGCTGTTGATGCAATTGTTAGTTTATCTCTCTCGCGGCTTTGGGAAACCGCAAGGTTGCCGCGCCTGAAGGAATCGAGTCAGAATGTGAATTGATGGTTTATATCAATAACATATTAATTAATAGTATACCAGAATCTCTCTATACATTAGCATCAGCTATCCCGTTGAATACACTCAATAGTCATATGTACCTTTCTGGATACGTCTATAAACTTCGCTATGTTACCCGGCATTCAATGAGACACTGAGGGTCAACAGCGATCGGGACTGCATTGTTTCACCGAAATATATATGCATAGGCTCTAGCTTCATAAAAATGGGTAGATATTTCAAGCTGATGAGGAAGAGTCTAAGAAGCGCAAGTGAACTCTCTTCGTACTGCAAGCGACGAGTGGCAAATCCGTGACTGGGGTCACAACCTCTACAAACACAGCCAACCACGTGATTAGAATTTTATTCTCGATCACGACCTCGGCATACACTCGTGATGACTTCCCCCCAACTCGACGAGGCACTTGAGAAAATAAAATGTCACAAGAACTCCAAGTTACTACATCAGAAAACACCTGCTGTACTATTAGTTGCCCTCGAACAAACCTTTGCCGAGCAAGTACCCCCGGCAACTCGCTCCCCAGTTGCCTATTGCGCAGCACTATGCACTACTCTTGACCAGGCGGTTAAGGGGCAAAATGCAAGAGGAGGGAAGATTGGGATGGAGGAAGGCGACCTCGTACCTGGTGTACTCTATGTTCTTGCTACCGTGCTGCCTCGTGTACCTACTGCGGTCGTCCGCGCACAATTACCGACATTCTTACCGCTCGTTGCTCCACTCCTCCCCTTATCTCTAGATCATGCCCCTGCTCTGAGGTCTCTTCTTTCGGTACTATCGGCTCTGTGGACTCCTCTTGATGCATCCACCTTGACCGGAACACCATTTCTTCGCAACGCATGGGCCAGTGTACTCCAATTGTGCGTAGATCCTCGACCAAAAATCCGAAAAAAAGCGCAAGAGGTCGTCAAGGAAGTCCTCTCAGCACCTCCTACCCCGATGGTTAGACACCCTTATACCGATCAGGTAGGTTTGAGTATTCTAGTTGGGCGTATCTGTTGAGTCCTGACATCCACCATAGACTGCTCAGTCGCTACTTAGTTTAATAACTGATGTATCACCCGATCAAGCTGAACCGGCTATCTGGGCTTGTGCATGGGCAAAGGCGATAGCGCCGCTTTGGCCACCGACGGTGCGTAACCAGCCGTCCAAATTGTACCTCGCGTGCGATGTACCAATCATATTAGATAGAAATATCCAGAGCTCCTCCAGTCGCTCCTTATTCTCCCTTCTCTCAACGTTCCTTTCCTTACAGCTGCTGCTTACACTACCATCACATCGGTTTTCGCTCCTTCGGAATTAGTCTCTTCGGATGCAAACACCAAATCAACCACAACCGCAACACTACCTCCCACTCACTTCCCGACGAGCCTCGCGACTCTACTTTCCCTTCCACCATCTGGAGATGCAGACGCAGTGCCATGGGCTGGTGCGGTGGGGGCATGCTTAAAAGCCTGGGGAATGGCCACTCAGGATCCCGAGGTCTTGGAAGAGGTAATTTTGGTATCATAAATAGCTATTCTTGCTAAGAATCTCAATCAATTCAGATGCCCCCTCTCTCTCAAGATCTACTTCACGCAGTACCAAACGCATTCCGTGCCCTCTGGTCACTTCTGGAGGGCAGCCATACGCCAGACGTTCGAGCTGCAGCAGAAAACGCTCTTATTGAGGGGTTGTTCGGAGGAATTTTCGGGAACAACGGTGTTCAGAAAGACGCAAAATCCGGAGGAGCGGGGCAATTGATGATAAAGGAATGTTTGAAGGTTCAAGAGAAGGGTGGGTGCTCATTTGCTTTCTTGACCAAAGCCGTTTATCTCACGCTTCGCGACTAGGCCCTAAGAGCGTCAAGAAAACATCTCTTGGTCTCATACTTCTTACTCTCCAAAGCTCTCTGGAGTCCGTCTCAGCCGCATCGTCGGGCACACTCGGTAATATTCTCACCATTGTTGCGAGCGTGATTGATGTCCTGGGAGCGAACTCGGAAGTTGGAGGCAAGTCCAAATTCACCACTTTGTTTTCTCGTGATTAATGTTCGATTTATCGCAAAGGTGCAACGCCTGCAATGACCCTCGCCCCGCCGCTCCTCACTATTGTTGGAAAGTTAAGAGGAGAGAAGGGCTTTGTATGGAGGGAAAAAGCGGACGAAGTAATTGCCGCGGTAAGTTTGAGTTTATCACGATACGTGTCTACCGACGTTTCTCCCAATCAAATACCAAGGGATGATAATCTCTAATTTCTTTATCCTGTTTTAGGGTATCCGGTCGATGGGTCCAGCTGTTTTCTTAGAGGTCCTTCCTATGCACTTGATTCCGGATAAGGATGTGTACGTTAACGTGCACTTCCAATTGTTTCATGAACTTACGATGATTTTGATCTACATAGACCCACTCGTGATGGTCGAGCATATCTTCTTCCAATCCTGGCCGCCAACCTAGTGCCTCGAACCGCAAATGTCGGCCATTTTGTATCCCATTTCGTCCCGCTATCCGAAAAACTGTTTGAACTACAGAGTTCAACGGAGAAGGAAGGCGAACGCAAGGTAGGTAACCACATTACTCGTACCCTCCAAATACATACTTAGTTATATATAGATCTGGGAAGTGTGCATTAATCAGGTTTGGGCATGCTTCAGGGGTTATTGTACTGGCTTGGCTGGTCTAAAAGAGGTTCGTAAACCATCCAGGAACTTGTAGTAACATTAATTGATTATTGTTGTCTTCAGGGTTTATCAACGCCTTTCCTCAAACTCCTGACCAACCTTCTCTACTCCCAACCTACTTTGCGCGTCTCAATCCTGCACGGCATTCGGGCTCTCATCGTGTCTAACCGCGCGATCCCTGCAGACGAGATTCACTACTCGTACGCGGAGCGCTCACGAGCCGAAGAGAACCTCAAATTTTTGGCTGGTTTAGCTGGCAACATGCTCTCCGTGCTATTCAACGTGTTCAGTAATGTGGAGAGCACGGATCGCGGTCTGGTAGGCGAGGTCATTGGGATGTGGCTGGGAGTCGCGGATGCCAAGGTTTGTGAGAAATTGGATCAGACTTTACCAGCCGTGAATTAACTTGTCGCAACACAGGAGCTGTCCGTGACTTTCAACAAAGTCTCAAATCTGCTCACTCAAAACCTCAAATCAGCACCTACTCCCACAGCTTTGACCACCCTCGACCTGTTAATCCTCCTTATCCCTCACCTTTCACCCTCGGACGGCACTCAATTATTCGCTCTCGCATTCGCGGACAACGTTGTTGCGAGCACGGATGGAACAGTGCAAAAGAAAGCCTACCGTATCTTGGCGAGATTGGTTGAGAGGGGTATCGTTGACGGCCTGCAAGAGGGAGAAGAGCGAAACGCCAAAGTAGAGAAAGTCCTCGTGCGATCGGCCGAGTTGACGTCAGGTGTCAATGTTGCAGCCAAGCGCGTACGTCAATCATTGGTTCCTGGATTGCCTGTCAATTTAAACCTTATTTAATAGGACCGGGTTCAGTTCCTCACGAGTTTAATCTCGCTGATTCCTAGTAACGCATTGCACGTTCTACCGCCTATACTTCCTGAAGCTGTATTGGCTACGAAGGAAGTTAGCGAAAAGGCCAGGAACGGCGCGTTTGATTTACTGGTAGCCATGGGGCGGAGGATGGAAAAAGGAGGAACGGTTGACCGCGGAAAGGTAGATGGAATGGAGATGGAGCAAGACCAAGGGCCGACCCAAGGTGAGCCAAAGCACTCTTTTCGTGGGATTGAACTTATTCATTGCCGCAGTGAAAGCAAACGTTGAAGAATACGTGACGATGGTTGCCGCCGGTTTGGCTGGCGCTACGCCCCATATGATCAGCGCGACCATCACAGCCCTTTCCCGCCTCACTTTTGAGTTTAAAGGTAAGAACTTAGTCTCATACACTGAAAATACATCCTAAACCCAGTCTATATTGCTAGCAACTATCTCTCCAACCATGCTCTCCGAAATGATCTCGACCTTGACCGTCTTCATTACTTCAGCTAATCGGGAAATCGTCAAATCTGCGCTTGGGTTCGCCAAAGTTGCAATCATTTCACTCCCCACCTCAGTCGTCTCACCACACCTTGCCGCGCTCGTCCCAGCCCTACTCGGCTGGTCACACGACCATAAAAATCATTTCAAAACCAAGGTGTTACACATTCTCGAACGAATGGGGCGAAGGTTTGGGTGGAGCGCGGTGGAGGAGGCTGCTGGAACACATGAACGGGCCGGGGTGGTCGTACACTTGAGGAGGAAAAAGGAGCGGGCGAAAAGGAAAAAGGAAAAAGCTGAGGGGAGCGATGGAGAGGTATGTTTCATGCTTAGCCTCTACTTGGTTGCGTCTGATCATTGCGGTCTGCCAGGACGCAGAAAAAGTACCGACCCGAAATACCACTGGCGATGCATTCGAAGACGTTCTTTATGGTAGCGACTCGGATTTAGACTCTGACGTAGATTATACATCCAACAAAAAATCCACCAAACAAAAAGGAAAACAAAAGGCAGATATGCGTATCCGGCTCGACAACGACGAACCAATGGATCTTCTTCATGGTTCTGCTGCACGTCTCACCACCTCGGCTCAGCAGAATAAACGACGACAACCAGGCCGCGATGCGGCTAAATTCAAGACGGAAAGCGCAACTGGGAAGCTTATCGTCGAAGAGTCGTCGGACGAGCAAGAGGAGGGGAACGAAGAAGATACGATTGAGGGCGTGGCGTATCGGGAGATGCTTACTTCAACCGACGGACACACTCGCGATGCGAGCGGGCGGGTGAAATTTGGCAAGGATACGAAGAAGAGACGGGCGGCGGAACGAGAAGCAGAGGATCAGGATGTCGAGATGGCTGATGGGACGGCGGCGTCCAAGGATGGCTCTCGAAAGAAAAAGCAGAAGCAGGCGGTGATTAAGGTTGGATCCGAGTTCAAGGCCAAGGTAAGTTTTACGGGGCTGTCAAATCAAGTATCGAGAGGCTAACGGTTTTTGGTGGTAGAATGCGGGCGGCGACGTCAAAAAGGCTGGTCAACAGGACCCGTATGCATACTTGCCGCTGGGTTCATTAGGCAAGAAAAAGGGGCGACCTGGTCCGCGGGTTAGCATCACCGGCAGGCGTTGATATAAAATTTGCGTCTCTTTCCCCATGTCGTCTACGAGGTGGTCAAAATATTGTCAAGTGTCATCTGAATTCAAAAATCGCCCATATTGCGATTGTATGCGTGACATAAGTGATGTTTCTAAATCGTTGCCAAACGGAAGGCACAATGCATTCCTTAATCTTACCACACTCATTCGTATAAAGCTACATCTAGCCGAGGTAATGTCCAACTCTTACAGACAGAATGATCAAAATCTGAAAATTGTGTATTTCCAACCGCCACACAAATTAACGACAGGCCACACCTCAAAACTCGGGATCAACAAGCTATCCAACCTAACCTGTGCTCTCACATCTTCAGCAAAAACACCAACGAATCTCAATATATCATCTACTCACCAGACAACTCAACCACAAGTTCCAGTAGTACCCAGCCCGCCCACACGCTCGCAGCACTCTTGCCACTGTTTTTCTTTATAGCACTTGGGTCCGATATCGCACACGTTTCGAAACCACGCAGGGCCGTAGAACGTCTCCGCTCGCATGACTTCTTGGCAGCATTGAGCTGTGACTTCGTATCTTGAAGTGTTGCACCGGCACCAGAGAGCGGTAGCTGGCGAGGCGAGGCTGGTGAGGCCGAGGAGGATAATTGGAACGAATGACTTCATGATTTGGGCTGGTATGGGTCAGATTAGGCGAGAGGAAGGGGCTAAGACAGAGGGGAGCTCACGACTTAAAGAATGGCTTGGTTTGGGCAGGAATAAGATAACGAGTCACCAGAGCAGAGAGATACAGTAGATCAAAATCAACGCTCTGGGGCCCTATATACAAAACTTGGCGCAAAAAGTATTACCAAATGAATATGAGACTACACAGGGGATTTATGGCATGAAACATTAAGAAAAAGACGTGAAAAACAGGTTGAAGGACCGAATGTTGGACAAGAAGCGTGTGCCTGGATGCTTGAAGGCTTGGCGGCTTTAGGTGGGAAACAGGCGTAGGGAGTGGCGGCGTGGGGAATTAGGCGCAAGAAGCGCACCTGAGAAGAAGGGGGCGGCCGGCAAGTTGACGCGGGGAGATCACGAGATAGGGGCTTGGCGTAAGCCGGAGATTTCTCATGAACAAGTACAGTGATTGCAAAACAACGAGACTGATTAGCATGATTGTAGCGCATACAGTTAGTCCTACAGGTTATCTTGATAGCTGCATGGGACTCAAAATAAGTTACACATGACACGCGAACAGTCACAAGTAGGAGGGACCTTTGCGGACACTCAAGACTGACGACGTCTGCTACGATTTCAAATAATACATGTGATAGAACGTATCAGCAACGCAATGCATATATCGAGTCAAATCGCTTGTGAACTGGTATCTCGGTTACAACCATTCGATTGAAAGTCATCACTTCGAATTGAATGGGCGATCTGCGAGGTGACTTCGGGTTCTATCGAATTAGTAATTAATCAAACCATTTTTGCGAAGTTATCACAACTTTTGCCTGTCGTTTCCACGCCGAAGTATGTTTTCATGTGTGAAACGAAAAGCCCTTGTCCATTACATACCAGTTCACTCTTATGCAAAAGACTGATATCAAAGCGCACACAAATAATAATTGGTATTCAACTTTAATGATATTCAATACTGTCCGTTTTCCTCGAGACCTCTCCGTCGACTAATGCTCAGGCGTTCCAATCTTAAACTCCTCCCTCGGGTCTGCGTTCGTTCCAGCAGCTTCAGGACCATCTTTCATCCCGGCTCCAACGTATCCTGCAGTCGCGACAGCCGACGTGGCCTGCGTCCGAATAATATCAGATACACCCGTCGCTTAAGAGATGGTTTTGGCTTACCAACGCAGCTTCGCCAGCCGCCTTGCCCAAATTCGCAGTAGCCTCTCCACCTTTACCAGCAAGCTCGACAGCTTCAGGTCCAGCATCATGCTCCAAAACCGCAGGCGCAGCGTCTCGAGCCGCATTTACCGCGTTCGCAGCACTAGCACCCCAAAATTCAACCATCTCCCCGATCAAACGAAACAGAGAAAACTCACCCGTCTCGAACACCAGCTCCAACACTCGTAGCGGCCCTACCCAGCTCTTTCGCCGCCTCGGCCGTCCCGTCTCCGTATTTAGCTTCCTCCTCGGCACCTTGAGCAGCCAACGCGTCCGATGTCTTGCCAGCTTGGGAGTTGACCTGCTCGACTTGATCTTCAACGCCGAATAGGTGGACTAGTCGTTCGCCGACTGCTACACCCGCTCGAGCGACCGTTTCACCCGCTTTGGTCGCTGCAGCGTTGGCCGAGGCGCCTAGACTCGTTCCGAACTGGATTTAATGGTGAGTGTAAGTGAGATGGGGGAGGAAGCGGCGTTGCTTACAGAAGCCATGGTTTGGCTCGCGGATGACGTATATGATTGGAGGTTTGCTGTGCCCGAGACGGCCGAATCTGCCGCTTCGTGTGTGGCTGGGGAAAAAGTGGATGGAGGGTTTGGTGGGCCAGATATGTGCCTTGCGAAAGACCATCATTAGCAAAATAGAATTTTTATATAAGATAAACTGATTTTACCTCGTCGCAGCTCGATGAATGCTCCCGGCAATCTTCGCCCCAGTCTCACGCGCACTCGCCGAAAGCTCATCCGCAACCGCACCCGTTCCTTCCTCCAACAACTTGTGCTTCACCAACACCTCCTCAAACGCATTTCTCGCTTTCTCAGCCTCGCTACCCTCGACTCCAATATCCTCAGGTAAAGTAATCTTGACGTACGTCCCCGCACCTAGTGCGACATCCTCAAGCGTAGGTGAAAAGATGTAGATCCTCGGTGAATCAGCGTGGGTATAGAACGGAGTGGCTTTGGTAATCGGGAAAGCGGCGTTTCCGACTTTGAGTGTGAAGATAGGGGTAGTGGTGGTGTTCGTGGGAGCTCCTTCGTTTGGTGGTTGGGGCTCGGTGTTTGGGAAGAGCTGGAGAGTCCCGGAGGCGAGTGGGATATCTTGAGAGGAGAGCACCTGCACTACTGTGCAATCATTAATCGATATGAGTTCGCTAGACATAGTGGTCAAATGTGAGTTTGAATGAGAGTTGATGGTGGTCGCGTCGAATTAATAGTGATCTCCTTGCATGACATCATAGGATCAATCCTCGGCGCTTGCGCTATGCGGCTACGTCATCCACGTGAGCTACCAAGATTGTCTCGTTATTTATCGTCTAACCTGGCGGCCGGTTCCGAAAAGGTTGTGATAAGAAAACGATATTTTATACAAATTTACACTACTGACATTTTAAAGATACAGTAATCCCAACGATAATGAATATACAAGAAACTCTAATGGTCTAACCGTTCAAGGAACATTCTAGCTCTATAAGATCAAGAAACCCATCGCAATTCCACATAAACATGTCAGTATCCACGATACCGACGCTCTCCTCGTCCTGTTATTCGAACCATAACCAGCTCAATCTAAAAAACCACGACGAATATAGAGGAAAAACTCACGCATCAGACGAACCAGGCGTACTCGACGGTGTATGATATACCGCCGTCCCCGCCGGATACCCAGGTGTCGTTAAAGTCAAACCACCACTCGGACTCAA
>WSTJ01001523.1:0-12163 GCA_019623705.1 Ceratobasidium sp. 428 | reverse complement strand
ATGAGTTATACCAATCCAGTATCCAAAAATGCTACACAATAGGACCAAGCAGCCAATGAGTACGGGATGTTGCTACAGCCTGAGGAGGTAATATTTGCCTACTAGGGTACACATCAGATGCCCTATAGGCTCAGACTCTCGATCTTTCAAAATGTAGTGCGCTTCAGTTTTGACGACATGAGAACTAGGAGCGACATCGAGATAGGAATGTATAATTACCTTGTCTACAGTACAATGTGGAGGTGTCAAATAGGCGATGCATGAGGCCTGACTTTGCCTGAGCTTATCCCACGTGACTCAGGGTTAGGAGGACCCGTCATGGACCCTGCAACCTCGACCGGGGAGTGACCTTGACAAGCAAGGTGATAAATCCCGTGAGATGACTCGCAGAGTGCAAAAACTGTTTGTTTTGGCTGTCGAAGACCAGCATATACTTGGATGATGGTGGTAATGGCCTCTTTGGTGCTGACCAGTACATCTGACGAACGGCGCTTCACCGGGTTGGTACAGTGCCGCACGAATCGCTCCCTGTCCGACATTTGGGAGAGAACGTGTTCCTGGAGCCACTTAAACCTTTCAGGATTGCGAATAACGTCGCATAGATCCAGCTTGGGCATACGGTCAAGATGAACATGATGAAGATTCCAGGGGCTGTAGTTGGCGTGCCGGAGCAGTGGGAAGGGGTCGGCTGGATATCCCCCGCTTTGGAGGGCTTTGAGGGGCGGCGCAGTGAGCTGTAGAGAACTCAATATGCTGGATTAATGTGATAAATATTAGAAATCCTTACATGGATTTGGTGCGCTTTATGATCAATGCGACTCTTAACTTGGGCGCCGTAAATTGGGTACGGAAACTTAACGATACGCTCTATTTCTCCAACCGAAACGCGCAGAGTACACGGACCGATTTGTTTACTCGTCACCTCGGCCTCTTCCACTAACGCAGCTTGCTCTGCTTCAGACTCAAACTCGATCCGCGTCTCTATCAGATGACAGGGTCCCTGGAGCCGGTCATCGAGTATCGTAATTTTATGCCAAATACTAGTTTTCGAGTCTACGGGAGGCGGGGTGGGATATGTGGGCGATTTCTGGGTGCCGGATAGTCCCATGGGTCGTTCGCGAAGCACCAGAACATGTTCTCGATCACCAATTGTGGTGGCATACAAGTTAAGTTCTTCATCGAGTTTGCGACAATAGTTAATAGCGGTTAGTGGTGTGTACTTGAGAGCAAACGAGAGCCTGAGATCAGGATGAACGAGCGATTCCGAGTCCACCCAAAACGATACAACCAGATTTGACCGGCCTCGAACACCATCTGGGTCCTCCTCAATAGCAAAGCGGTCACGTGGTTCATTCAGTGGTACACACACTCCCCAAGCGGCGTGAATGCAAGAGAAGATCGAGAGCTGATCGTCTTCTAAAACATCTTGAATGGTACAAATTAGCCGGGGGCTAACATCCTCTCTATCCTGGCAGAGAAGATCCAATGCCTCTCTTGGGACGGTAAGGACTACGCAGACCTGTTGTGGAACGTTGGGCCAGCCCTGGAATACACCACTAGGAGACGCAGGCGCTTGGGGCGCCGCTTCAGAGTCAGAAAAAAGATTACGGAGCCGGCACTGCAGCTTCATTTCTGCGGCATTTAACGCAGCTTGTGGGTATTTCTTGGCCACCTCGAGTGCAAAAAATGTGACGAGGGGTTGCAGACTGGCAGGGGTTCGTGAAACATCGTCTAGAATTAGAGATATTTTGGGTTGCAAGTGCACTATAAGGTCGATGATTGTCTCACAGGTGTAATGGGCTGAACTAGTCCACTGCAATTTTCTATGGTCCCACCCGAGGATTTTTTCCAATGATAGCACGTCGCAAAGGGTCATATGTTGTTGTAGGTTGAACATCGTTTTGAGAAGGTCGACCCCACCGAGGCAGACATTTGGTTTTGATTCGTTGTATGCACTCTTATCTCCGCTGGTCGGGTCCACCCAAGCGATACGCTCAGTGAACCCATCATACTGGTTCTCTGGCCGGAGCTCGTGCGCATTTGATCGGCTTGTAAACAGGGAGACATAAGGGCGAGGGACTAATCCGAGTAGTATCCCAATTTTAGGTACGTCGCTGCAGAGTTCATGCAGAAACAGTTTGGATGTAAAACGCGTCTCAAACCTCAGATCCGTATATACCACGGCTTGGGACTCTGACTGTTTCTTCAGAAGCGGTTGGGTGGCTAGAAGTATGTTGACTATTCCTAGAGTATTCACTAACGTCGAGGCATCGATGACATCGAAAAAGACAGGCGCCTGGAGCCCTGGAGCCTTGTGCCCAGTCAAGTCGATGGGAGCCGCACGCCAGGGCGCAGTAAACAGCTCAGTTTTGGGGTTCCCTGTTTTGGCAAAGATATTCAGCGCCTTGCAAAGAGCCAGTGCGTCGCCGACAAAGAACCGAAGGGTCAACGCCCCCGCCTTCCTAGAATATTCTAAAGCTAAACAAGATGCCTTGAACTGCTGTTTCGCCTTTGCCATCGCCGACGTCACGTTCGAACCGACTGGGTCAAGCTCGATAGGGACAAAAGCTGGGGCGAAATGGAAACTGTGAGGGAAAGTGATGCTTGGGACGCCATTGAAAGTCTCGCCATACGCCCGCGAGCACGCGCAGCAGAAGGTGGAGTTAAGATGTGTGGCTTTTTTAATCTCCTTGCTTGTGGTGGCAGTTGTCCCATTCTTCCAGTATTGCCCATACTGATTCGATATAGACCGCCAGGAATCTGTGCGGACGACTGTAGCAGATCTGCTCGCGTTATAGTATCCGTTGCCATTGAGCCAATTTAGCAGCGCAGAGGTTCTTGAAATTTGCTCGTTTTCAAGTTTGTCTAATTGAGTAGACGAAATATTCGGAAAGTTAGCATATAAGGTCCAGAACCGACGAAGCTCTGAGAGCGAGCTGCTGTCCACGAACTTGACAAAACCGCCGTACTTGGACAAGCTCCAGGTCTCGCATGTTTCAGACAGTGCAACCAGTTGACCAGCATGAGCAGCGAGAACCCCGGCAACATGAGTGCTAATTCTGAAATGATAAAAAACCTCCCACACCACGGTCGAGGGGATGCCGGCCTCTAACATGGTGAAAACGATAATATTGCGAGCTAGATCAGAAAGCACGCCCATGAGCTATTACGTCACTGATGGAGGCTGGCGAGAATTTACCTAACACAGCTGGCTCGATGTCGCAACAGGTGATGTCGAGCTTCCTTGGGCCTATATGAGATCGATTTCAGCAATCACATGTGGAGTAGTCACAATTATACGAACCAGGAGGTACACTAACACCAGTGGAAATGGTGTATAGAATCTGATATGGGTCATCGCACCCTAGCAACAAAATATCGGCCGACTGCTCGGGACAGAGATCTTGGGTCAAATTGGTGACAGTAGTGGAGCCCAAAGGACAAAATTTTGGCACAGATGGCCAGGTCAGTGGGTGTAACATAGCAAACTATCCTTAATAATCTTGGGTTTGACGGAATCTTTCTCAGAAGCACTGTGGTGAGAGCCACGTATAGGTACTGGTATCGTCTACGCTCGACTAGTTTCAGTATGCTTTTTGCTTTGTGAATGGTGGAGCAGAGCTGGTGGATCGAGAACAAGTATAAATGAGGCAGCTAGGGTAGGGTAAACCCTCCACGTGACTTTGTGCACGCTTGTGGTTTCGACCAGGCTGGACGCGCGCTGGGGTGCTATTGAAAGGGTCAACTCTTATATTATGATCGGGGGTCATGCTGTATCGTAATACTAATACTCAGCATAACAGCATCGCTTCGTGAGGATGCTTGGTACCCTTATTTATTTGTGCTCCCGCCCTCTGCGCCGCGGATATTAGTAGAGACAGGAAACAGACCGCACCAAACCTCAGCCAAGTGACGCCAAGATCCTATTTGTGTATTCAAGACGATAATCAACGACCCGGGACTGCGTGTCTTCCACATTTAAATACCGGAAAAGAACAGACTTCCAGCGAGGCTATCGTCGTAGTGCTAGTAAAAAGTTCCGAACTCGTTCAGAGACGGAGGGTCGGTTGTGAACTTGTGTTTGCGCCTGCTGACATAATCATAGTACGAACCGTGTCATCGGCCTACCTCCACCACGCTAGTTGGATTGTGAGTTTAGTGTTCACTGTTTTGAGATGACCCCGCTCAACTACTATTTGATCTCACAGTCCCCTCATTTTTCACTATGGATGTTTTCACTCAATGGAAAAACGCCCAGCTACAGCTTGAAAAGGCCGCACAAGCATTTTTTGACGCATCTATCAAGCTGCGTGCCGCAGTATCCCAGCATTTCATTGTCCCAAATCGTGATTCGGCTTTCGAGGATCTAATTTCTAAAATACAATCTCAGATGACTCTAAACAACTCAATTGAAACTCAATTAACTGCATCTCGCGCCGTAATCAACAGTACAAGGAACATGTCGCCCGTGTTCGTACCAATCAGCATCCTTCCTCCAGAGCTTTTTAGTCGTATTTTTACTTTTGCAATCGCATCAACTTATCAACCCTTAGGGTACTACGGACGAGATCCACTCCTTGCCATCTCAGTCGTTTCTACTCGATGGCGCCAGCTTGCCACTGGAACCCGTTCACTCTGGTCCCACATTAACCTGTTAACACCGTCATCAACTATCAGCAGCTCGGACCGCATAGCAGCTGCTCGGCTTTGGCTTGAAAGGTCCCAGGGAACTCCGCTGCATCTCTATATTGATCTGTCGTATCCCATGGTCAATCAACACTATCTATCGCAGCTATTCTGCGAGTTGCGGCCCCATATAACCTATCTATCCTCTTTAGTCTTCCCTGGGACTGTCAAGGAGACTGTTGGGCCATTTCTCAAATTTCTTTCAGATCACGGAGTTTCAGGCTCTCTTAAATCTCTCATGATAGACTCCAATCGGTTTGGGGAAGATCAGGCCCGGCAGAGTTGGCCAACAACATATCTCCGTGGGCTTGTGGACCTGCAACTTTCAAATTTGCCCAGATCTATCAGTCCAACATTCCAAGAGCTTTATACAACACTTTCTGGAAGCCCGACCCTATCCACGCTACGACTTCGAGATATGGACATACCTCCTGGCCAGGCTCCCGCTATCTCTTTGCCTGAGTTGCGGTTGTTAGATATAACTGGCCTTAATCGTCTAAGCCTGTTCGGGCTATTGAATATGCTATCGCTCGGTGGGCTGGAACTAGACTTCAGATTCTCACTAAAGGGACTCACTGATCGTGATACAACCGATGTCATTCTGCCGTTCTGCAGACGCTCAAACATAGCTTCCCTCTATCTTTTCAACACAAACGAGGGTCTCGATGGCCGAGTCATATCACTCCTCTCACATATACCATTCGTGCGGGTGCTAGTTCTGGATAACGACCACGACGACTTTCACGTCGGAAATATTATTGACACAAATTCCAACGAGAAAAGTGCTCGGTGTCCGAAGCTACAGACCCTATGCATAATAACCCGGACTGGAATCAACGAATACGCACAAACGCACCTGGAAAATCTTCTAGACTTTTATTCTCTGAATGCAATTGTGCTAGAGGGGGTTGGTCTTGAGCCTTGTGATAGTGAGCTACGATATTCCGATGATGAGGAGGCGTGGATAGAGCAACGTAATAGAGGGTTCTTGGATCGCCTAACCAAGAAAGTGCACTCCATTGTAGTGAACGAAAATGTGCTTGGTGGCGATGACGAAACGGTGGATTTATACATACGCAAGCTGATTGTCGAGAGTCAGCGTCTGGAAAAACCCCGAAATCAAATTTACCGGCTCAGAGCCAAACTCGGCTGCTAAACGTCTGTTTACCCGGAGGCAGCTCCCATTCCCCTCGTGTTTGCCTCGAGGATCCGTCGATTCAGGCGTGTTTACCCCCCCGGTGCTTGTGTTATACCGGTGGCGGTAAACCTACTTCAAGGCGGCGAAAACGAGAGTAAATTGTACGTTAGGTGATGCAAATGAGGGTAAATTGCACATATATCGGGGGCAAATGCTGGTGAATTACACACAGTATCCGTGCCATTAGACCAGTGTTTTTGCGTGAGAATATTGGTCTTTTGTCTGTTTAATAGTTCCCATAAACCGCAGTCAACTGCACGAAACATAGGAGTGAGACAAAAAAACATTAGCTCGTTCGTATGTACATAGCTCGAAGTTACAAAAGGAATAGGGACAACCTCTAAACAGGACAGGAGCAAATGGCCACTCGTAACTCTTCTATTAAAGAAGCGCGAATCTCTGGCCCAACGTACGCTCCGCCGCACATTCAAAAAGATCCCACGCGGGGCCCAAGTCAAAGTCCTCGGCGCGCACGCAGCGGTCCGAATGATCAGCGGGATGAACGAAGAGATCGAGGCCGAGGAAGAGGCCGCTGTGGCCGCGAGCGTGATCGTCGTGGGTGAGGACGAGAACGAGCCGGAGGACGTATGTAGGACCGACCCGTGGGTCGAGTTGAATAACAAGCCTGCTGTCCCTTCTCCTGTTTTGGTCAAGTCGAGTCAGAATATCCCGAGGGCGGGAGTGGACGAGATGGAGTGGAGCATGATCGATGAGGACGAGTGTCGTGCTGCCGCCTAGTTTGATTCGACTTGATGCCATGTGGTTCTATGCGGTTCCTATGCCCCTCTTCACCTTTCTCTGCCTCCTATGCCTATCTTGTCCTCCTATTGACCGTCCTGGATTGTAGCAAGCCGGGCTTTAGTAGCCTCAGCACGCACCTCGGCTTGAGCGAGCGCCGCGCTCGAATTAAACCGTGCGGAGAGCAAGGTGTGGTGTGCCTCGGCATGCGCGAGTAGGGTGCGTAGTTTGTCCACCTAGTCGGTGCGCTGGCTGGGCAAGTTGGCCAGCGCCGCCTGCTACGACGGTCCGCCCGCGTACTCGAATCTAGGTGTAGGCGGGGCGGGTGGTTCTCGGTCGAGCACGAGCGGCGCTCCGCCCAGCGGCGGGAGTTTGTACGGGACAGCGCCCGGGAGCAACGGGGGCGGGCTGCGATGCGAGAAGCTGGCGCTTGCGCCGTCGGGGAGTGATTCGGGCGCATGGTCGGACGAGAGTGAGGGAATGAGTATGGCCGGCGCGACGGGTAGTGTTTCCCTCGCCGTGGGCGACGCCAGGTAGTGTTTCGTCGAGAAATGGAGTGGGGGTGCGCTCCCCTTGTCTGGTCGTCAATTCGGGTCGTTCTACGGGCTCTGTGCGTGGTGGGTGGACTGGGAGCGCAACTAGAATAGGCGCGGCCGTGTGCCCGCGTAGGTGACGGGGCTCGCGGCGGGGATGGGTGTGGTCTTGGGTCTGCCATAGGCATGGGATTAGCATCAATCGTGGCAAGTCAGGCGTGCGGATGGGGGAGGAAACGAGTGCCCATTAAACTTACCTGTAATACCCCTGCCGTTCGAGGTCACGCTTGACCTTGGGCAAGAGCGAGTATATGAGCGCCTGGACTGCGTTACCAACAGCATTTTCTTTGCAAAAACTAATGGCCGAGTTGTAAGAACAGCCGGGATGAGAGAAACAATCAGACGAGCCTATGTCATGTTGGCGTTGACGTCCGAGGACAGGAGAAGCGAAGTCAAAACACGCCAAAAACGGGCGAAAGGATGCGCAGCTATCAATGCCACTGACACGGTGTTAGCGGACCTCCGGTATAGCACGTGACCGGGTATTTGCTTCCATTGGATAGAAATTCACGACTGAGCGGTTGCCACCAACCACTTTTTTCACTCACTCGGCCATCACCCTCCTCTCGAACAGATGCGACACCTCGCCCACCGTACGCACATAAAACCTTGTCGTCATGTCTTGGAGCCACCGTGCCTACAACATGAACTAACGGTTTCGGCCGCCCATCGCTCGGCGCCCCGGTCCCACCACCCAACATCTTGAGCGGTGGCTACCGCAAAGTGAGCTACTCAGCACCCTTGCTAACGCATACCCAGCGCTGACCGTTCCTCCTCCTACCTTTTGTGTCTTGCCGTTCCCGCCCGGCCAAAAACCGCGGCCACCGCTCTCATTCGTACTCATTACCATTTTCTAAAGGTTTCGCTACCGAGAGACGCGCGGGCGTGAACGGTGAGTAACCAAGCGCCTGTTTTACCCGCCACCAACGCTCATGTGCCACGCGTTGCCCTGCCAGTTCACGACTCGAGACTGCGATTTGCAGTACCACCATAAATGCTGCATCCACGCGACAAGCTGTCAACTTCCTCCGCCGCCGGCAACTTCCCTGCACCCCGGTGCTTGCTAAGCACACGGTGAGTAAGCAGGAACTACAACTAATACGGTACTAATCCATTCCACCCATTGCTCGCTGTGTGCTCGCCTCTCGGTGCGGCTCAACACGGTCCACTCCGCCTCCCGCGGTCACCTCCTATCTCGCCACCCGTGAATCGCACCTAGTACACCCGCTTGCTTACTTTGACGCTCTTAAATCTTACCGGCTACTGATGAGCGCACCAAAACTCGATCTTGCCCTACAGCGACCTATCTTGTTTTGTTTGTACCGGTGTCTGTAGGATTACTATTCAACGCTAATAGAACTGAAATGAAACCCGGTTACACCCTCATATAGCATATGGAAGATTGTTGTCCCTATTCATCTTTTTTTTTGGCCTACTTATAGTGCAATTTTACCTCCCATTGGCATAAATTTCGGCCTAAGGAGGTAAACTTGCCCCTTATAGAGTAAATTTGCCCCTCGGAAGGTAAACTTACCTGCCGAATATACAAATTTACCTCAGGGAAAGGTAAATGAGGAGTAATTGACCCAATAAGGAGGTAAATTTGAATCACTGGAGTTCAAATCACAGCCACTAAACCTGTAGGAAAAGGTAAATCAGGTAAACAGGTAAATAGGAACAAATTACAGCAAATTTGAACCCAGGGTTCTTCCTGACGAGACATTTCAATAAATAATCAGATAGTATTCTTTACAACTGTTTCGGATATATACGCCCTTAATAGTAGCTATAGTCACTATGGTCGTTTCATGGGTAGCTAAGCGCCAAAAATCGGCTAGCCGATTTCTTGTGGCTTTGACATGGCCGGTCGCCGGCAAAACGAAAGTTCCCTAGTGTCAGAACCAAATTGTTATTCTACCGGGCACACCCGACATCCTTATTTGTTTGTGCTCCTGCCCCCTGCACCGTGGATATTGGTAGAGACAGGGAGCAGACCGCGCGCTGAACCGCGCGCTGAACCTCCGCCCAAAGACGGAAGGTTGGTTGTGAACTTGTTTGTACGTGCTGACATAACCACAGCACCAACCTCGTCATCAGCCTACCTCCACTACGCTAGCTGGATTGTGAGTTTGGTGTCCACTGGTCTGCGATAACCCCACTCACCTATCATTAAATCTCAGTGCCCTAACGCTCACTCTGGATGTTTTTGTTGGATGGAAAAACGCCCAGATACACCTTGAAAAAGCCGTGCAAGCATTTTTTGACGCATATATCAACCTGCGTGCCGCAGTATCCCAGCATTTCGTTATCCCAAGCCGTCATTCGACTTTCGAGGATCTAATCTTCAAGATACAATCGCAGACCGCCCTGAGCGGCACTATCGAGACACAACTGGCTGCATCTCGTGCCGTCATCTACAGTACCAGGAACATGTCACCTACATTCGCGCCAATCAGCATCCTTCCCGCAGAGCTCTTCAGTCGTACCTTTACTTTTGCGATTGCATCGACCTCTCTTGATATATCATGCGACGGACTGGATCCTCTCCTTGCCATCTCAGCCGTTTGCACTCGATGGCGCCAGCTTGCCATTGGAACCCGCTCGCTCTGGTCTCACATCGACCTGCCTAGGCCCCCGTCGATTATAGGCGATAGATTGGACCTAGCAGAAACTAATCTGCTTTGGCTTGAACGATCTCAAGGCGCACCATTACATCTCACTGTCAACATCGACTATCACAATGATCAGCGCTATATGACCCATCTATCTCTCAAGCTGCAGCCTCATTTAGCGTACCTATCTTCCTTGGTTCTTCATAGAATCACTATAGAAATTCTCGATTCATTTTTTTCGTTGTGTTCTCGCTGTGGAGTCCCAGGCTCTCTAAAGTCCTTCGCACTAGCTTCGTATCGGCACGATAAACATCGGGCCCCCTGAGATGGCCGACTACATACCTCCGAGGGTTGATGAATTTGCAGCTATCAAGCTTATCCCCATCCATGAGTCCAAGCATCCAGGAACTTTCTGCGATACTTTCTGGAAGTCCAGCTCTAGTTACGCTAAGACTTCGAAGTATGGCCATACCTCCTGGTCAGGCTTTTGCGGTAGCTTTGCCTAAACTACAGCTATTGGATCTGTATGCACTTGATCATACGAGCTTACTCGGAGTGTTAAATGTGCTCTCTCCTGGCTGGCTTGAACTGGACTTCAGATTCTCATTACGTCAGCTCACTAGCCACGATGTTACCGAGGTCATTATGCCATTCTGCAGGCGCTCGAACATAGTATCTCTCTATCTTTCAGATATGGACGAGGGCCTTGATGTCCGGGTCAGTTCGATCCTACAATGTCTACCAATCATACGGGTGCTATTTTTGGACAACGAGCATGATGCCTTTTATGCTGGAAACATGACGAACACAAACTCCGGCAAAAACACTGCCTGGTGCCCAGGGCTGCACACTCTATGCTTGATCATCAACAATGATTGGCTCGATGAGGATGCTCAAGAGCAAGTAGAAAAAGTTCTGGAGATTTATTCCCTATGTACGATTGTGCTGGTGGCGTCTCATACTAAGCAACGTAATGCAGCTTTTTTAGATAGCCTCACTAGGAAAGTTCAATCTGTCATAGTTGACGACAAAATGTTCAACGGTGGATATGAGGAGTGGGATTTACGTTTCCGCGAATTGATTGAGGCGAGCAAGTTCACCTAAACGAGGATGTAGATGATATAGCATATATATGTACTTAATTCAATACGTTTGAGCACCGATAGCTTGCTAGTCCATTAAAATCCAAACACCACAAAACAGAGAAACTCGGTGCTAGACAAATGTACACGTAGCCGTTGTTTGAGAAGGCGAGAGGAAACACTCAGGCGCCGGATGTTAGAGTGGGGGATGAACACGTGCCTCCGCGCGACTCTCTTGCCCCTTGGTAGGCCTTGCTCACAACATACAGCGCCATGTGGCCACGGGACTCAATATATAGGTCGATATCTTTTGTTCCGCCCAACACATTACTACTATTAAGCCTAGGACCACAATCTGCCGCCCACCCGTGGGCCCCGCTCTTGCGTGGCTGGCGGCCCAGCCGCGTGACATCTGCATATATACCGAAATTCCAGTAGGTTGACTTCGTACAGAGATCACACCATATCATGCTTCCGGAGGTGCTACCCGTCAGTGTATAGTGGAATCAATCCCGCTAACCTGGATGTCTCCCATGGATAAATTGACTACCTGTTTGGTTCCTTCTTTTAGTTTTGGGTACTCAAGCGATTCCGATATACGTATGGAAGTGTACAAAGTAAAAAAGAGTTCTGTGCTGGACATATGCGCCATGAGAGGGGAAAATTCACGTGTTTCACTGTTCCCGATCGTTTGGTCCAATTCTAACCTGAACCCATTCACCATATATCTCACCGACAAGTTGAATGTCTCGATTTTTTGTCATAGGCTCTCATCACACTATATCATTTTATAGTACACACACTCAAAGGGCAAGCATCACGGAAGCACGATGATTGGGATGTCGCTCGCTTTGAAATCCATTCCGCCTCGGTGTCAAACACGATACTAAATATTATTGCGGTGTAGAATCAAGCCGATCCAGCGCTCAAGAATACAGGCGTCTGACCTCCCAAATTATCCGGAGGCTTACAAATATACTTATGTTCCGCCTGCCGATGCTCCACTCCACAGTCCTGTGAGCAGTACCGCGCCTTCATACACCGCGGACATTCGATCAAATCCTCGGACATTTCTCCACATTCCCAACACTCGTCTTCAGGCTCGTCCCACGAGATTGGTTGTGACTCAGTCTGCAGTTTGAGCCCTAGTCCAACTATTTCTTCAAGGTATACCACCCCAAACAACGGGGGGATTGCCGCGCGCGTGGAGTAGGGAAGTAGACGCTCCCACCCTGCGATCTTCCAACCTGTCGG
>WSTJ01001522.1:0-12169 GCA_019623705.1 Ceratobasidium sp. 428 | reverse complement strand
AACCTCGATGTGGCTCAACGTGACATCTCGCAGCTTCCCGTGTGCTTGGAACTTTGGGGATGTAAGCTGTAAGTTTCATCGATTTTAACCGAACTTGCCCATGACTAACACGACAACAGTTACTCTATCGGTGACGGAGAATACCCCTGCCGTGATTGTCCTCTCACAGCTTGACACTCGTTACTTCTCCGATATTTCAGGGTATAGCATGTGGTCGGTAGACTTTGTGGTTTATCGCAAAGGTAAGGCTCAATGAGAGGCTGGGTAACTAGCTATTGACCATACATCCCAAACGTTCCAGGTGCTCCGGCTGAAGAGCCGTATACGCGATCCATTCACAATGTGCTTTGGCGCCGCAGCGTACATGTGGAATTGGACAATCTCGAAGCCGGAGACTACGTTGTTCATGTTCGACTCGATCGTAACAAGCTTCGTGAGAAGGCAAGTGAATTTAACAAACGCGTTACTCTAAAGTCATTGATGGCTGGCTCTATGTAGACGTACTACAAAGATTCGGTCGAGCAATGGAACCAGCGGAAACTCAGTAAGGTTTGGGCCGAGGCTTGCTCATCCAAGTCGATCGCAGTCAGTATGTATGATCTTGTTTCGCGATGAACTGTATCCCCTAACCACAACCATGCGCAGATTTCAACCCAGCGTGAGATCATATACGTTGCAAGCGCATACAGTCACTTATCCACTCCAATTCGCAGAGCTTACGGTGATTTCGTTCCGGCTTCCATAGACACGTTCGGCGGGGAGGATCTCACTTCTCTCGAGCTCAAGCACTACGAGAAATCGCAAACCAAACTACCTCCCGCCCCAACAGTTGTGGCCGCCCCTCTGGCAGAGGCTCCGATTATTGCGGACGTCACAGAGGCGAAAGCGTCTGAGATCGGCGATGAGTCAAAGGCGAAAGACGGCAAGAGCAGCGAAGAAGCCGGCTCGGAGTCTGGCTCCGGCGTGCTTGTTGAGAAGACCGAAGACAAGGAAAGCGCCCAAAATCCGCCGGCACACCTTTCTGCTTCGGCTCGGAAGCTTGGCGCCCCCGTCGATCTGGACAGTGAGGATAAGAAGGACGAAAAGGACGAAAAAGATGACAGGGATTCCAAAGACAAGAAGGATGACAAGAAAGACGACAAGAAAGACGACAAGAAGGACGACAAGAAAGACGACAAAAAGGACGACAAAGACGACAAGAAAGATAACAGGTTCGAGGATAGCTCTGACAATAAAGGTCCGGACGAAGTCGTACACTACGATTTTACTTGCGATGAGTGTAGGGTGCGTGTAGATTCGCTAATTCTAGAATCACGCCCAGCTAAACTTTTGGATCATAGGTCTCTCCTATCGTCGGGCCCCGATATCACTGCTTGGAGTAAGCATCTTTACTGCACTAATATATGGTCGAGATGATACTCACGAGTAGACAGCTCATCATGCCTTGATTACGACATATGTTCTAAATGTATGGGTGCGAACAAACATGATCCAACCCATCAAATACTTTGTATTCGGAATCCTGTGGATGCCGACAAGATCAAGGACGATGTAAGCGTCAAATCCCCGCTATCTGGACACCCTGACTGATGATGTCTTATAGGTAGTAGAAGGCGAAGATAACGCGATCACTTTGGGGCTCAAAGTATATACAAAGGGCGCTGCAGTTGCAACGGTAGCAGGGCAGCTGCGCCACGGTAAAGTGGTAGGATGGAAGAAGAAGCAGAGAACGGCCGTAGCCCCAGAAGCTGTCTTGGCCTCGGATGTGGACTGATCTTCAAACGATGGCCAAGGAAACTCGGTCAGTCACAGAACTTGAGATTGGTCTGAGGTTTTGGACGCGAAGCAACTAAATGTGAAATAAGGCACCTATTGGAATGAATATTACCGCATATAAACACTAAACGATTCGAGCAAATAGGCCGGGTTGGGTGGTTACAAACAAGAAAGTAATACGCTAACCAGTAAGGCTTATCACTAGCCATCCTAATGAGGATAATTTTCCCATAATCCGAGTTTTCATGATCCAGCGACTCGACGTGCATATACGCAGGGCTCGTGTTTGTTGTCATAGCTTGATGGATTTGAGGAGTTACTCTGCATCACATAGTGTATTAGAGATTGTTATGTATGCTATGACATTTTGTTAGAATGACGCCAGTCAAACGGTTATTTATAGTAGGTGGGTATATCAGAATAAAGCACGAGGAGGGCTTATCATATCCGCAGGCGAGATGATTGTCATCCAAGAGCGCGGTCCGCATCCCTTAGAATCTAATTGAAGCATCACATGCCAGATGCATCCTGCCCTGGTCGTACGAATAATAAAATCAGTATCTTTAACGAATATGTTTTGTCGCAACCCGCTCAGCGAACCATGTGAAGGAACGAAGAAACGCACGGAATCGTATATCGTTACAGTCGTGACATCTTCATGTTGTCTGCGTGCTTTCGTTCAAACGATGGGACCGAACGTCCACAAAGCAATTTCAATTATTAAATACAGCTTTTACAAAACTCACAAATGTACGGCTTGACAACAGTCCAGTACGTATCTTTCATCTCAGATATCTAACCACATAGCCTCAGCTTATGTCAAGCTCTGATGACTCAATCAGACGGCTTAGTGCTTGTTCCTACACATCTTTTGTCAGTTGCGTTGATGTAATTGTAATTAAACACGTACCTATTACACCGCATGCAGCACGGCCTCCAGCGTTTCCAGTCTTGAGCGAATCTTCGTTGTCCCCCCGACCGAGGTCATCAGTTCCCTGCCAAAGAAGTATTGAGAATCGCTCTAATGTCATGTTATGTGATTCACTTACTGTATGGACTAAAATTGTGCGCCTGTATATAGCGTTAATGGAATATCTTTCGTTTTTAAAACAACAGCACTTACCCAATGATGCTAAATGGCCCAACGAGGCGAATGACGTTGTCTGAAAAGTCAATCTTGGCAACGCCATCGGAATTGGAGCGAATGTTGCCCAGGTCTCCGACATGGCGACGGACGTCATTCGGTGCGCCATGTGTCTGTCCGAGCGGGTCTTTCATAGAATGTCAGAAAACCGAAGCCATATTCAAAGGGCACCGTACTGTAATGAGATCCAGAAGACATGCATCCGTCGGTCGCGTCACCATATTCACTAGGACAAGCTTGAGCAAATGGTTCAAACAATGACGGAACCGGCTCACTGAATATGGAATCCCCGCTCAGCATCAGGATCGAGATTTTTGAGTTCGCCCGTAATAAAGACTGGTCCAACTGGAGAGGGTTGCGAAAAATAAATGGTCCCAGTTACATTCGAGTTAGGCCCTCTCAATACGGCGACTGCCTATTACCAAACGGTCAGTAAAAATGACATAGCGCGTACTCGCTCAGCCACTCACATGGACAGCTGGCGCCGGCGCGCTATGAGTTGACCCAATTCGAGTCCAACAGACTTGAAACCCAACGAATAACAGGGCAGCCGCGGCAGCAGCAGCGACCCAGGCTTTGGTGCTCTTGAATAGCGAGCCAGGTCCACGTGTCTCATGGGAGGCGGTCGGAGGAGTTGCTGGCGAAGGCTCGTAAGTGTGAGACTTCATGGCTCGGGCAGATGGTCGTCGAGTGAGGGAAGCCAGATTGAAAACGAGTTTAAGAAGTACAAGAATAACAAGATCCGATGATACTGGTGACGTTACACGCGTAGACGATCGGCAGCATCGTCGATGATGCGGACCTTAAATACTTCGTTGGACCCTGTTCGGGTCAGGGGCGGATCACGTGCCTTACCACCCCCGCCAAAATCGCTAGCAAGGTTGGCTTCACGGCGTATAATTATATGCGCATCCATTAGCTTATGATACAGTCACTATATATCCCAGTTCTATCACTGCATTTTCCTTAGATCGCATGCCCAGCTTTCCGACAATAGTATTGCCTTTTGTAGTCAACAGATCGCCTCTCATGATTTGCCAGTAGTTTGAGTATCCTCAAGCACGAGTTGTCCTCAGTCTCTCAGCTCCAAGCACCATGCGGCTTGCTTTATATCACGTCCTCCGCTTGAGAATTTGTGGACGCGCCGTTCCGAAACGATCAAGAATACCCTATTGGCCTATAAGCGTTCATTTCCACATCTCACCAGTCATAGTTGCCTTTGCGCGTAACCTCACAACGTTCCTCATACGAGAACTTCATCATACTGACCTGCTCTTTCACGTTAGCGGAAAAACGCGAGTAATGTGACTGAGTCATGCCGAGCTGTGACTCTTAAATACCCCCTTTTACAGCTTGCTCAGAGCGGCGCGGGGAGCCATGAATCCTGTTTTCATTCCAGTCGTCATCCTCTCACAGTCTTGTATCAAAAACGAACAATTGAACTATTAGTCAGTGGCCTGTTGCTGATCCTCCTCCGCGCAGGAAAGCCCACAAAACAAGACTCTGGGTCTGCGATCGCTACTGAGCGACCAGATGCATATGTATAGCCATGAGTGTCCATCAGGACACGCCTGATACCGTAGAGTGGGGGGTCCCCCCGACGCCGCGTTAGCGGCGGAGGAGAGACGGAACGGGGCGCCGAGACGCGAACCAAGGCTCGCGGGTCGGTGGGCCAGGTCAGGCGTGAAACGACATGACAAGGGGGGCGGGTGGGAAAAAAGAAGGCCGAGCGCAGCGAGGCATGAACACCGACCGAGGGTCGACTCGTCGTAGGAGCAGAGTCGAACCAACGCGGTTCGGTGTCACGTGCTCGGCCTAGGCATCATCGGTCGTCCCTGGGCGCTTGCTCTGCAGGCCCAGACATGCCTGTGAGCCTCCACAAGCTCCAGCACCCAGGCTCACTCTCAAGATAACCCCACATCCTCCCCTCAGACGCATGGGTTCTTCTAGGCTGTCGTTGCCTAAGAAAGCTGTAAGCACTGGGGTTTGAAATGTTTCCGAGACTGAAGCACACCTTGTTTGGTGAAACTCGCCGTGTCGTTGATATTTAACTTAGCTACTGAGGTGGGCTGTTGGGTAATGGGTGCGGCTGAAAAGGTCGCTTCAGCTTATGTTTCGAGTCTGTAAAGCAGTGTCGCTCACCTAGCTCAGGCATTGTATTGAAAGTCGGCGAACAAGGTCTGAAGTGGGAGAGGCTCTGGGAGGCAGACCAGTAGGTTCCGGGTTATTATACTGCCAAACTGGCAGGCGCCAGAGACCAAGCCCCAAGATCCCCGAATAGCTTTCGAGTTGTCAAATCGTATAGACGCCGCCACCGATTTAGCCGCTCGAGTGAACGATTGATGTGCCAGCCGTATTCTAAAACTCAAACACATGTTCAAGTTCAGTGGGATCTGCTCGAGAATCAGGAGTTCGACAGGTGGGTAATGCTCTAATTATAGTGACCTTCCGACTGATGCATGCTCAGGTTTCTACAAGAGAGCATTGAAGTTTAGTTAGCTTGGTAAAAAGCTGGCGCTTCTTAGCCAGCCATGTGTTTTTATGTACAAACTACAATAGACGCCGTGATTTCCGAACTCATTATTCGGTTGAGAGGTCTCTGGCGTGTAGATTGGCTGTGTGATTAAGTTTTTGGCCTGTCTTGCTGCTTCAGCCAGGCGCAACTGACCGTATCCAGAGGATAGATTCCACCCCAGGTTGTAGGTACAAACAAGCGGTGACACCGCCCCAAATTCTAATGGATATACCTGTCACATCCCGTGCGAGCAAGTAGCTCACTCCTCGTGGGTGGTTTTTGACCTAATGAACGAAAGATTGCATTTCGTCAAACGAGGTGGCTAGCAGTGGTTATATGCGGCTCAACTGTGAAACCTTGGAGATTACTAATGGGCCTGTGGTCGAGGGCAAAGGCACATGGCACAACAGCCCATATCTTGCCGAACAGGGAGCTCCACATCCCTCAGCGCTGGCTACACTTCACGAGCACCTTAGGGAGGGTAAGCGTGGCCACGATATTGCTATGGTCAATTTTTGATACTTCACTGGCTCCGGCTACCGCAAAATTATCAGATTGAGACTCGTAAGGATGTATACGCCGTCACACTTGATAATTCCGGAGGTTCAGTGGCCCAGGTACTCGAATCTAGGGTTGGGTGGATAATCTGTGTTTAAAGTGTAGCGGTAATGTGGCTATGCTCGCCTCCCTCTTATCCGCTCAAGGACGCTTACCAACCACGGTTTGGATTTGTTGTGAAGGTATCCGAGGTCACTGCTTCTTAGCTAGCTATATTCAATCTTGTCTGAAGTTGGGCTAAAGAACATCAGGTCAAGCTAAGAGCCCTACGAGCTGGAGTTAATTACATTAATTTCAATAGTTCTACCCCGTGAGCTTTCTGCTAGTACATTTGCTAACAGACATCCAATCCACAGTAAGCTTGGTCTGGATATGCCTCTACATAGTCTTTCCACTATGGCGACGGCTCTGGTCAAAACACATAGCGATTATGCCCAAGCAACTGACTCACGTTCTCAATAAAGTGAGTCCCAGGCTGAATGGCACCGAATTCATCCAACGAAGTATATATCCCATAGACTAGGAGCACACCGACAAATACTCGTTTAGCGCTACGGAACATGGGTCCTGGATTATTCCATCCGTATTGCGTTCCCTCGGACTTCGTGCTAGGCAAAAGAGCAGAAGTTTCTGAGGGCATGATGGACGCCTTGGCTCGTTGACAAGTCTGTATGAAACTCGGTAACTGAGGTTAGAACTACAAAGCTCCTCTTGATCACGTGGCTGACGGCCCGCCAGATCCAGGCGCTTATCACCAAATCTTAACGGGGCGCTTTACCACAAGGGTCAAGACGGGATAGTATCTCCTTGTAGTGGTTGCCCCCCGCCCCCACCATACTCCCTGACATGAACCCAGAAGCGTCCTCGTCCTCGTCTCAACCAGTGGCTAAATCACTATCCGAACGGTTCGTCCAGCACAACCCAGGGAAGGAGGCGGGGTTTCTGGCACACGGAGCGGCGGCAAATGTTTGGCTTTTAGGAAGGTTACAATGCGCAGCTTAGCGCTAACATAGTACTGGAACTAACACATAAGTGGCGGACCAGCGCCAGCTTGGAGACAGCTGAACCCTCAGTACCCTTCCAAGGTGACCTTTGATTATTCAATGGAGCGTAGTCGTAGGTCTCCAACTGAGAAAAATATAGCTTGTTTCTAAATGCATTCGGATATCTCCCGAGCTGATGATATCGTATCGCTGCGGACCCAACAACCAGGTCAGATATTTATGAGCTCACGGAAGGCAAATTTAACCCTAACTAAATATGTTCTTAGAACAAAGACGAAATTTGGAGGGGTTTTATGCGAGCAAGAGTTTTACTTTGCTTAGGACCCACGATCTTATGCTGATTTATTGCAACTGACAGGATTACGAATCTAGGGTTACCAGGTGGTCTTCAATCAAGCACAAGAACGTGATTAGAGTCCTGCCGTTCGCGGAGTCTGAAGGACTAAATCTACTCGTTGAATATTGTCCTCACGGGACGGCACGTAATGTAAGTCTTACCAAATCTGCACATCTCGCTCTAAAATCCAAATTGTCTAAGTGGCAATTGCGCACGGATCTGGTGATATATGATATAGTAAAGGCTATTTCTTTCAGGTTTCGACTCATATCTAAGTAGCGGAACTTCGAGATTCATGATGTGGCGGTTGGTCTAAGACACCTTCACGAACTCGAACCACCAATTGTACACGGAAGCCTCAACGCTGTAAGTATCGTTATTTCCGAGTTGTCTTGGTAGTCTGAGAGTATGAACGACTTGCAGGGCAAGGTTTATATAGGAGAAAATAATGTAGTGAAGGTAGGTGAGTTTGGGCTTGCCATGCTCGCTCAAGAGTTCGCGACACTCGTCCCAACTGTCTCGCTGGCCGGGATCTCCCGCTGGATGAGCCCGGAGCTACTCAACAACGAGGACAATACTATAACACCTACCCAAGCTTCCGATATATGGGCTCTAGGGTGTACTTTATACGAGGTAAGAGGCCCACTAGGCATCAGACCTTGAGATCATACTCCGTTCCAAAGATTCTCTCGGGAAAACTACCGTACTCGGATAGCGTTCACGACGTTGAAATCATAAGAAGGATCCAAACGGGCGCACAACCTGGGCATGAAACTGATCAGAATATAACCGGTGATTTATCGTATTTATGGCCGGTAATTGTGGATTGCTGGAGTGCCGAATCTATGGAACGACCATCCGCGTACGAGGTTTTAGTAAAGGTAAGAACATTCTACTCGACTAGTGAATATCCTTGCAGACCTTGTCCCGTTTGACGAGCCAGATTGTACGTATCCCGGGTGCACATTCACGCAAAAAACCTCATCCTATCCCGCCGTCATAGGAGGTAAGATCCAGCGACGTCAGTTCAATAAGCTAATTGAGCGCCATTGAACCAGACTCTTGCCCTCAAAGAAGTAAGTGTATATAAATCTCCAATGTCGTCATCCGGCGCTATCTACGTGGATATCTACAGGTGGTACGAAGAACTGGGCGGCCGGCTCCAGTCCTCGACCCTAATACGCCAGTCGTCCGCCAATTTACCAGCTGGATAACACAATTAGAAGTCCGTTTTAGATGGGAAAGAACTAAGAATCTTGCGACGAGAACCCGGGAAGTTGTACCCATCGGTAAGTTTCTTTTCACGAATGCTGTGTATACACTAGAATGAACCCGTCAACCAGTTGAACATGTTCAGTTGACTACTTTCATGGGAACTGGCCCAGCGGACTCGGCCGCACAAGCCAACGCCGCCGAGAAGCTCATGGCGTCTGGGATCCTGTGAGACAAAGCCAAGTGCCAGCTAAATATGTGTTCCTCGATACTTGTTGAGGATTACACCGAAACATTCGGACACTCAAAGCTGTGACTTAGCGAGTATGTGCAGTGGAAGCGGGGGTCATTCAATTCGATGTAAAAGGATGTAGATACAGTGAGACGAA
Organism: Ceratobasidium sp. 428; assembly: GCA_019623705.1. Taxonomy (NCBI): domain Eukaryota; kingdom Fungi; phylum Basidiomycota; class Agaricomycetes; order Cantharellales; family Ceratobasidiaceae; genus Ceratobasidium; species Ceratobasidium sp. 428. The sequence goes on along the minus strand of WSTJ01001522.1, from coordinate 3,234 downwards.
AGCTACATTATATATACAAAAATGTTCGAGTCAGATCAAAGCTTAGTAAGCATCGGCATATACGCGTATGCGTACACGCAAGTGTACGCGTCAGTACATGCGTAAGTCCTTCCTTTTTCAGATTCTTCAACAATACTCATACACGCGCATACAGGAACCGTGTTTTTGAGGATTGATTTCGTGTAGCCTCGGTGCTCAATTTTCCTCGCCTAAAGGAAGAATAACAATATACTCCTACGAGTCGACCTGAAATCACTACACCCTACTCACCTAGTCACCAAAACCAAATCACGCATACACTCGCCACCCAGTCCAAAAAAAAAGAATGAATGCATTTACAGACAAACTTGAACTAAACTACACACATCAGCGAGGTTGGTGCGAAATATATGGAAAAGCAGAAGAAACGACAGGCCATATATGTGGCTATGGGGTCATGAAAAATATAAGAGGTTACGCATCGAAAAACGTCAGGAGCTATGCATTTGAAAAACTCGACAAGAAATATGGATACGACGAACTGTCCGAACGCCCCTAACGCATCCACAAAGACTGGACCCACACCTGGACATACTGCTTCCACGACAACGCCGAAGAGGTCATCACCTGGCGGAACGCACTCATTAAGTCCTCCTGGTCGCCCGTCTCAGCAGGGGTCGGTGCCCAGTAAAAGCCGGAAACCAGAACCAGATAACTACAAAAAAGTCAATATGAATGCTTTGTCGTGTAGGAATTAAGCGCACCTCATAATGAGAATACTTCCACGATGATAATTACTCTTCGCCTCGATATAGGTGTAGGTCAACAAGAAGATGGAAAAGATGATCGCGATCACGTCCCACCGAGGGAAGATTAACCTATTTCCTAGTCAGCACCAACCTTACCAACGAAAAAACTCAAAAGACTCACGTAAACGTATCAGCGTTAGTACCCATCTTCTGTGGATCCCACCATGCCGAAAACGCAACCATTGCCGGGATCTGGAGCAAGCACACTTGAAGTGCGTACGCAGAACCAATCTCCATACTAAAGACACCCATCAGCATCACTCCTATTGAACTGAAGACGTAACGCACCTGAGAGCGATATTCCCAGTCATAGCAAACGACATGGCGTTCATAAACTCGGTTGTATTAGGCACGAGCGCGAACAGAGTGATCCCCAAAAACTTTTCATCAATCCCAGTTCCCTCGAGCAACACGTCCACCTCGTCGACTAGAATCTCTGTATAACCCGAAACCATCAGCATGCATTCCACGGAGAAATAAAACATAAAACAGAAAATGGGGGAACGAGGGAAATAGGGAAATGAGGGGGGTGGGAAAAGGGGAAATGCGAGGAGAAACGACCAGACAACGCACCAGCAATAATCGCATACAACGCCGTACACCCCAACAACACACTCGCGCTCACACCACGACTCCAACTCGGCGCATCATGTCCACCATGTCCACCTTCCTCATGTTCCGCCAACACAGGTCTCCTCTGCCCCTGCTGATGCCGAAGCGCAGAAACAGTAGCGACCGCGACCGCCCGGGTGAAATCGTCGGTCGAGAAATTCGTCGGTTGAAGACTTTGGTTGTTCTTGACCGCTTGTTGCACGGATTCGAATACGGGTGTCATCGCGCCTGGTTGGTGGGGAGGAGCTAGGTTTTGGGTTCCTGGTGCGGTGCCGGTTTGGAATTGGAGTGCGGGCGGGGCGTAGGAGATCCGCCGAGTTTGAGTTGGGCTGCCTGATGGTCCACCGGTGTTCTGATTCGAACCGCCAGAGAGGATCCCGGTCAAAGTCGCCGTACTGACTTTTCGATTCAACGTTCGCTGATGCGTCGGAAGAAGCTGTTTGGCATTCACACTCCCGATTCGTAACGACCCAGCATTAACAGGAATTTCAGTCGGTTGCATCAACTGTTGCGGGTTCTGCCAAATCGAAGTCGCGTGGGTGCGGAGCGAGAACCAAAGGCCGATGAGGTACGACTAACGAAAAATAAATTAGAATCAATGGCGAAATGAATGAAAAAATTGGACATACGAAGAGCAAAATCCCCGCGCAAAAGTACATCAGACTCTTGACCGTACTCTGATAAAACGGATCGTAAATCGGGTCCGGATGTTCGTACCGACAATGATGACACGTCCACGGCGCGTTGGGGGTCTCGTCTCCAGGCAACTGTGTCGGACACCCATCGCACACCAATTGGAACTACAACCCAAACCCCCAAATCAGTCACCTCAAACCCAAAACCCCTCAAATCGACTCACATTCCCATAAGTCTGATAAAACAACGTCGGACACACGACCCCAATAATCGCCATGATCAACATCGTACTCGTCACACCCGCACTCCTCGCATTAAACCGCTGCTCCTTTTGCCGCAACGCGCCGCTACACATACTCGCTCCGGGCATCAGCAACACACCCGCGAGCAAGCTTCCCACGATCGAGCCCTCGACGAGTCGGCCTTTGGAATCGGATAGGGCGATGGCGTACAGGATGATTTCGATGATAGAGCCAAACGTAGCGTTGATGACTGCGCCCATGCCGATCGAGGATTGAGCGCTAATACTGGCAACCGCCATACCAATGAAGTAACTGAGTGGAATAACGCTCGCCAAGCTGAGCGTAAAAATGACGGCGCGTTGGGTGAGCGCGTTGAGGATCCATGGGACGTGTTGTCCGTGTTCGCGTCGGCGGTCGGCCAGACGCTCGAGAACAAAGGCGTCGAAAATAGCGAAAAAGACGATGGGGATCAGGTTGATGAACAAAATGTTGACGCCTCCGATCGTGTACTTGTAGTACTTGCTCCCAAACGCGCGGTACGTGCACAGCAAGACGGTCGATCGGCCGCCGTAGCGTCGAGCCCGACCGCTGGTGAGCACTTTTTGTCCGGGTTGCAAACGAGTCTTTTTGACGACGTAGGAAGTCCCGTTGCCGCTCGAGTTGTTGTTGGCGTCTGAGTCGTGGTCTTCGGATTCAGACGCGGCGGCCGGAGGGGTTTGGATGACCACTCCTGGGGGTGCAGCGCAGAACCGAATCTTGAGCGGGTGGAGCCAGAGATGTTTCAGTAGCGCGCCGTTGAGCTTCGCCATCGGAATCGTAAACACCAAGCCGTAGCAAATGAGCGTGACCAGACCGAGCAGCGGCGCAATAATGATGCCAAAGGCGAACCAGAACATGTACTGGCCCAGCCAGTGACGCTTGATTTCAGCAGCAGACGTGTTCTCCGTGTGCGGATC
>WSTJ01001521.1:0-12172 GCA_019623705.1 Ceratobasidium sp. 428 | reverse complement strand
CGTGTCTTGGTGAAATATTTAGAGCGCGACCGTGGCTGCGTTGTCGTCGACAAGCAGGCCGATGTTATCAAGTTCGTCGAGGAAGGCTCTTCTGAGGAAGAGATTATTACGACTATTGATAAAGGTATCCTGGAAATGTCGATCACGGCCAGCAAACTTCAGGAACAAGTTGACGAAATACAGAGGCGAATAGAAGAGTAAGTTCTAGTCTGTCATACACCTGATGGAACTAATGAGCTCTGGCTAGGCGGGCAGAGAAAATCAACTCTATGTTGCGAAAGAAGCAAAACGACCTAGCTTTATCGTTGCTTCGATCTCGCAAACAGCTTGAGGCACTTCTTAAGTTACGACTGGGCGCTCTAGAAACTGTGCAGACGGCGTTGATGAAAGTAGAAACGGCTGCAGGCGACGTCGCTGTAAGTCCGGATTGTTTTGTTTGCTTGCATACCCGATTGACTTGACCAAACCTAGATCATGAAAGCTTACGAGACGTCCACTGCAACCTTGAAGGAGCTACTAGCAGATCCGCGGCTTCAGCGTGAACACATCGACCAGACCATGGAGAACATGGTTGATGCTCTCGCCGATCACAAGGAGGTGGAAGAAGCGATTGCGCTAGGGGGCGTCCCATCAGACCCCAAGGAGGACGAAGAATTGGCGGATGAGCTACAAGCCTTGGTCGAGGAGAACGAACGTGAAGCGAAGGAAGCCCAGGCAGCCAAGGAACGTGAGGCGGAGCAGGCAAGAGAGGAGAAGGTGGCCGCGGAACTGGAACGTTTGAAGCTTCAGACACCTCTTCCATCTGAACTCTCAACCACTCCAGATAAGTCGAAGGAAGCCGTTCTCAACGAAGCGTGATCGTTACCCGAGACGGATATTGTACACTAGAGCTGCTATCATACGCACACTATTTATTATACATGACATACTGCTTCACTTGGTGCTGTTAGGCGCCGTCGACCTAGGTTTCAGTTCTTGACCATGATGCGATCTAAGGTTAATATCGGGTGTAATGAGTGTTGGGTAAAACCAGGGATTTTCTCTAGCAAGTTTTCTCCGTTAGTACCCGCCGAACAGCAAGTTGCATACTCACACGAAGCGCAGACACAATTAACCCTCAAATCTATACTCCTAGTCACAAGCGAAGTCCCTCCCCCTGAGCTGTCAGCCGGGCCAACAGCACTTCTTGGCTTATTTAGCAATATTTTATCTGGTATGTGAGTCCACAAAAGTCCCCGCTTTTAAAGGTGCAGCATGTCAGGGTAAGCTGAACAACCATCGATTAGCAGTAGAAACCATGGTATATGCGCTGATTTATCCCGCTAAGAATCACTGAAGTGCTGATATAGAGCTATTTATTGACTTGCGCCGATGCAAAAGCTACCTGAAGAATGTTCTATTGGGGGACAGGATAATCGTCTCATAATTTCTTGGGTGCTCGATCACGTGATCAGCCGCCACCTCAAGTTCGACACCAACTATTGGCTCTGCTAACACTGAGACAAAAATGGCGCAACCCCCTTCGTCTACGAGTTTCCAACCTCGTCTACCCACGGCCGCTACAACTGCACCGGCTGCGTCGACGACTCCAGCGCCAACGACATCTTCTGCAACCTCTACTGCTACACCTCAGTATTACCCGCAGCATCCTCTTATTCGGCCACCAATCCAATTCACTACAACCCCAGGACCTCCACTTACTCCAAGGCCTTCGACAACGTCTACTGCAAATTCATCTACGGGGCGGCCAACTACCACATCTACTCTTGGCACAACTTCTTCCAGTGTGCGACCAGCTGCCCCAACTACAAGTTTTGTATCTAATGTAGCGAGCGCAAAGCAAGTGAAAAAGGTACCAGCCTTAAAGGGAACATTTGTGAAAGACCGTAAGCAATATCTCAGCTGCGTTTTCATTCATTCGTGGGATTTGACTTTACCTTCTGTTGGTAGTTCGACCGATGATGCATGCGTTTGGGGATCATCCAAATCCTGCGCCGGACACTGTATCAGTGATGGAAGAAATTTTAATGGATTATATGACGGATGTGGTGGGATTAACAACTTAACCTTGCATTCTGGTCCTTGGTTTACATGTTATTAGTGCACCACGGCGATGAAGAAAACGCGCAAGAACCAGGTGCAGATTGACGGTCTACGAGAAGCATTGTCCCACCCTGCAGATGCAAAGAAACTTGCACGTATGGAAGAGCTTCTGTTTATGCAGGAGGATATCAAACGGGCCAGGGCCCAGTTTAACGAGAAAGACGATCGGGGAGCACCATAGTTCAAGCGTTCTGATCAGTGGGGTTTGACGTTTGTTTGTATCATATTAATACGCGTATACCCATAGCTCTAAACAATGTAGTGAGCTATTCCTCCATAGCATCCGGTCGTTTGGAAGCCTGAACACCCTGCCCTCCACTCTCTTCCAACGATTTTGTGTGTTCTTTGAGCCATTCCTCCGATTCCCAGACTTTTGCGAAGTAAAATCAGTATTTACAAGGCAACTGAACATGACAGTCAACTGACCAGCACGGTTGGGATTCGCTTCGACCTTCATAGCCTTCGCAATGTTTACTTTGACTACTTTTCCGTGAATAACACTTGGTGGAGGTAGGCCAGTTAGTCAGTCTATGGTGTGAATGTGAAGAAAATGCATATTTTACTTAAGGTCCATATTGTCGATTGCGTCTTGTGCATCTGCCGGTGACGAAAATGTAACAAAAGCAAAGCCTCTATGGCCCGTGGCTGCAGAAATGCTCACACTCAGTTGGTAAACCATCGGGCCCTCTATTTTTACTTACGAGGCTGATCTCTGTGAATTGTAGGTGCAGGAGGTATTTGTATGTCCATTATATCGCCTATGAATAAGCCCAAGTCGTCAAACAACAAACATTGCACGTTCATGGCAAGGTTACTCACCAAACGCCGAAAATACATCCATAAGCTCATTTTCGTTGGAGTCTTCATGCAGGCCTCCAACGTATATTGTTTGTTTTCGCTTTGTTCCGTCAAAGTCCATACCGCAGTGGATGGGAGTTGTGGGGCTGCTAGACGTCCAGAAGTTCACGTGATATGACCAAATAAATCCCGCCATGATAGAACTTAAATACACTAATACAATTTACAAATAGGCATTGGTACCTAATTCTACTAGTGTGAATATACGAAGAGATAGGCATATACAGTAGCACTTTATACCACAAAAACATGGCATCAACTTTATTTACGTCGAGAGGCGCGACGTGATGATACCTGAGATGGTTCTTGTGTAGCAGGGGCACGTTGGCTACACCGTGTCTGAAGTATCAGCCCCATTGTTATAGCGTGGGTGGCATGGTACTTACCTCTGAATTTTCTTCTTCCCTTTCCCCCTTGGCTCATCGACATCCATCTGATCCTGGCCAGGCGCAGCTTCCTCCTCTTCCATCTCAATCGTCTCCCCTTCGCCTTCAGCCTCCTCTTCCTCTTCCTCTTCATCGCCGCCTCTTACGACGCGTCGATGTACATGATCTCCTTTTACTGCTTCTTCGCCCACTTTTCTTATATTCTGCTCCCTCCAACTCTGCTTGCACTGCGGGCACTCAAGAGCACGGTCACCTCGCGCGCGAACCCACGCAGTGTAGCAGTGTGTGTGCATGCGGGAAGCGCAGTTCTCGGTACGGCAAGCTACACCTTTCGTTACGGGTTCCTGCTTATACTTAAGTAAATGATATTAACAAAACCATATTTCGAAGGGCTTACCATACAAGATGCACATTCGTTATATTCATCCGGGTAAGTTTCGCGGAAGTAGTTCTGAAGTTCGAGGAGCGAACGGGACGATAGAGAGTATCGGCCTCGTCTGCAGCAACGCGGTCATTCAGAGGAAAGAATCACCAAAAGCACTATAATACTTACTTGCTTTTCAGTAACCATCCCTTGGCAACAAAACTCGAGAGCAGATATTCAGCCTCCGACTTGGTAATGCCTTTGCCTTGCAATTGTGAGACTTCACGAAGCGCAGCTGTTGCAGGGATGGAATACGCGTCGTTCTGAGACAGCACTATTTGTTCAACCTGGCAGAAAGCGTTAGAACCAATCGTAGATCCACCTGATATAGATAGAGACGTACGACCAGCTTAAAATATTGAATCTCGGTAGGATTGTACTCTGTGGCAAGCATAGTTGCTGGGTCTTGTTTCGTATTTATCTAGGGACATTTTAGTCATTCACGGTTCGACGCGAAAGAAACAACTTACAATCGCCCATATTGTCTCTCCAGTGCACTCATCCTTGGCGCTGCTTAGGCGAAAGTCAAACCTTTCAAGCTACAAAAGAATAAGCCATCTCCACTTTAGCCACTTCATGAACTCACATCTCTGTTTACTTCAGCAACAAAGCTACCCCCATCCTCAGTCACAAAGCTGCGCTCGTCATACGCAAAGTTCAGCGCAGGGTTTAGCTCTAATCAATGTCAGCCGAGATAGCCACAACCAATATTAGAAGCGTGAACTGACCCAAAGTCGCGGCCATACATCGCTTAAATATTACTTTTGCGGTTGCTTCTGACACCCACCTACGCTGCATCATAGCTTGAATGAATAAGCGCTTATAGTCGCTCTTGCTGACAACCATGACAGTGGTAGACGAAGTAAACACAAAGGCCAAAAACGATCGCCGTGCAATCCCTGCCTGGCGTCGAAACACGTGACTTCTCACTAATCTCCTCCCCACTTTCACACCAGCCCTTTCAGCGACCCTTGTCCCCCCAACATGGCATTTCTGCGACAAATCCATAATGCAGCCGACCTTGTAAGTTAAACTCAAGCTATTCCGAGGAGTTACTACAGGCCCAGTTCGTATACAGGAGACTCTTCTTACCAACAGAGCTTCTGGTTTGGTGGTGATCGACTTCCATGCCACTTGGTGTGGACCCTGCCACGCAATTGCGCCTGTTTATAACCAACTCAGCCAGCAGGTGAACATTTTGAACATCTAGGCGAGCTATTTTCTAATATATTTTCCAGTACACCCATGTCGCATTCGCCAAGGTTGACGTAGACGCAGTCCCTGATGTTGCTAAAAAGTGAGTAATCAGTGATGGGCGTTTCTCGTAATTTAACCCTGACCATCCTGCCAGGGTATATAACACATGTGCGTATAAGACTTGCTTGGAGCTAATTCAACACAGTACGGAATAAGCGCAATGCCGACATTTTTGTTCATCAAGAACAAGGTCGTTGTAGAAACGATTCGCGGGGCGGACAAATCTGCCTTGGAGAGCGCTCTCACGACACATGCCCCGCCTGCTCCAGCACCAACTTCCCTAGGTGAAGGGCCGTCTGTAAAGGATGAATCTGCCGCCTCAAAAGACGTGAGCAGTATCATTTCGATAGCGCATAATGCCTAACTTACCCGGTCTTTATTGTAGGTCTCTCTCCTCGAGTACTTGGACTCGACTCAGCTCAACTGCCTCAATGAGTCTGACACGCATAATGTCAAAAGTATTCTGGGTAACAAAACCAGAAACACAGGCAAATCCTACTTGGAAAGTGACTCTGACGAGCAGTTGCTCATAAATCTCTATGTACGGAGCGTAAATATCTCATATATTTCCAAACTCACGTCGCCCAACCCTGTAGTTTAACCAGTCGGTTCGCATTCGGTCAATTGTTATTCATACGGCCGATGCGACCCACGCCCCAAAAACCATAAAGCTTGCTATTAATCGACCAGCACTTGGATTCGAAGACGTAGAGTCAGCGGCTGAACCAGAAATGGCTCAAGTTTTCGAACAGCTATCTCCTGAAGACATTGCTAATTCTCGTCGAATTCAACTACGCTATGTTCGATTCCAGAGCGTAACAAGCCTTCACGTAAGTTGCGCTTCGAATCCTAAGAACACACATGATTTTTTAACTTGAGTTACTTAGATTTTCGTTGCTTCCAACCAAGGAGGCGAGGACGAAACTCGGATTAATGCTATTGACGTTTTCGGTCAGCCGGTGGAGACCACCAAGATGGCTGGGTTGCGTCAAACAGAAGATTAGACACTCCTGTGATAAACCTATTATTACAGTGTAAGCTCACTGAGAACTATATCCAGCTTATGTTTTGAAAGTAAATCCAAAATGTGATATTCAATTTTACGTTCATGCCAAGAGCATACAGCTTCAATACATGAACCACCAGAGAAATCATGCCAAAAACTTGCTGCGACAAACGACCTACCAGCTCGAACTTAAGACTGAGCTGGGTTGTTCTCCGCGAAGTACTCATGGCTGTCAGCGTTGTCGATCGCTTGGTCAGGGTTCGACTTGGCCAAGTTCTTGGCGCCAGTTTGGCCGTAGACGTGGTCGTCAGTGCCGCCGTTGTTGGTGAAGTGGGATTGTTCGTGGACAATTGTTCCGGCACGAGAGTCAGTGCCAGTGCTATAGGTGACATACTGTTAGTGATTCTTGGCTTTCCGGATTTACAGCATACACTTACTTGGGGGCTGACCAGAAAGCGCCACAGAGGTAAACATATCCCGGGGTGTCGGGGTAGACGTAGGCGTAGGTGCCAGAATCCGTGCTGTATGTGAGATCTAAGTTAGAGTACTTGGATCAAGCTTGTTGGTGGAAGAAGGCTGACCATGTGCAATCGTAGGTGCTCGCGGTAGCATCGGTTCCAATGTTGTTATAATGAGTTTTGACGGTGCTGAAGCGAGCGGAGGTGAAGGTACCGAACCAGGTCTAGTCGGCTATCACTATTAGCCATGGTTGGGAATATCATAGGCACTATGGAAACGTACCGTATAGCGAGTGGTACCGCTTGAGATTCCGGCAAGGTAGCTCTTTGCGTTTGCGACGTAGGTGTTGGCCGAGTTGGCAGCGGTGGTGATCTGAGATTGTTGAGTAGACGAGCAGCTCTTGAATCCAATTGCGCGGCGAGCGAGGCTGCTCTTGTCCTGGTTGGGCCTTCCTTTGAGAGAAGCTAGCTTTCCTCCAAGGCCGAGTTCGTGCGTCTGAGTATCGGTATCGGCAGTTACCGTCGCGAGCTTGCCGGAGGCATCGACGTATTGGAAGACATTGCCCGCGGAGAACTAGGTATAGTAACCATGGTTAAGTCCGGGCACCACACCATGCGCCTATATGCTTACCTGATATCGACCAGCGCCCGAGTGAGTGAAGTCGTACACGCCAGCAAGGTCGTGCGTCAACTCGAAGGACTGGCCAGGGGCAAGAACCGTGAACTTGGACTCATCACCAGACTTGAGTGCCAGCTCGGGGGAGCTAAAGATTCTTGTAAGCAGAAGCGATAAATAGTGGAAATCTTGAGCACTTACTATTTGACTTTGATTCCAGTGAATGCGGGAGTACCAGCAGCACCTTTAATCGCAAACGTGTTCGTGCGCCAGTCGCTCAGCACGGTGCGCGGGTCCTTCAACAGCTTGACGGTCTCAGAGCCAGTGTTGGTAAGAATGGCCTTGACAGTAAGATTGTCTACATCGTTGACGGCCGTAGGCCCTGTGACAGCGAGTTTAAGGGAAGGCGCGGCGGCAACGCACGCAGCGAGAGTGGCAATGATGGCAGAAGTGGCGGAGCGCATAGTGAGATGTATGAGAGTTAGTCGAGCCTAGGCAGGTTGTCCGTCGGATACTTGAAGCTGCGGGCTCCTAGGACTTATATATGCACCAACGAGTATTATCCATTAGGTTGCTCAATAAAGCAGGGTAATGGTGCAACCGGCGTGACAGCAGAAACCATGCTCGCAAATGGGCCAGTACTGACAGCCCAACGCTGCCGTCAACGCGTACTTCGTTCATGCGTCTATCTGTGTGGCTTTCGAGCTTCGATTGGCTTCGTATATGCTAAAAGCGTGTCTAGAATACCAAACGCCAAGAGAGGAGGGACTTAGTCAGCGACGAACATCGTGGTCAAGCGGTCTCAAGCATGCACTGACACGTTATCACTCTGGGGACCGAGTGCGCATATCCTAATAATGGAACTATGTGGCTTCCGGCTGCTGCCAAGCCCACCCGCTAATGGTGAAGCAGAAGTGTGTCGCTTGCAAGGCTTGATTCCTGACCTATACTTATTCGGAAGTTAAGCTGCGCTCAACTTGGTCCTATGTTTGCGATGACAGTTCAAATCGGCTAGTTTAGTGCGGGTAGATTGCGATTGGTGTTCTCTCGTCGCCCATATGGAACTTCGCGATGGACGCAACGAGGTACGCATGATCCAACTCGGCCGGCCGAATCAAGCACTCTCGGTCGTCGCCTAAACATAGCTGCGGAGATTCGGAAGCATGGTAATATGTGGCATATTCAGTATGATGCAATGTCGATGGTGGTGTACCGACGCTTAGCAGCATAACATGGAATTGGCATCAAACAGACCACGCGTGATCTCTTCGGTAAGCGCCCAGTCCCAACCACTATTAGGCGCCCACGACCAGCAGCCAACCAATTGGGGAAATGCGAGGCTGAAGCTGAAAAAGTGAGAATAGGCAGTGTCATGTGCTGGTACACTCCAGTAACGGGCCCCAGTACGACGTGAGGGAGCATAGTGCAGGGCTCACGAAAGCGCATTGGGCTTGCGTGCGGTGTATCGACCCGCAGTCGAGCCATGTGAGCGTTGCAAGTCTAATTAGACTTCGTGCTACTTGCTCAGTTGACGTATTGTATTTCCAGTGCTACCCGCCGGGAGTGGGCTGGGTATATGCGGGGTGTACACATGGTGGTTGTGAACAACCAAGGAATCAACTTGGCCTTGTCTTGCCAATAAGGTAGTTTAATATTAGAATAGCTCACCTTCTTGCTGCGGCCAAGCCTATCGGCCCATGGCGCACTACTCATTAATTCTGGAGGTTGACATATTCGGGAATTACTAGGTCTTCTCTAGTCCCAATGGGGGGTGGAAGGTAGATAAGGTGCACACGCTCACCTGGACACAATCAATTTAGAAACCAAAACATCCATATCCCAGAGGTAGCCAAGCATATGGCCACCCAGCTCTATCAAGGCGTCGAAGCGGAATCTTGCTCGCTGTCACACGGTTGGCTGGTACTCACGGACGTTCATGGAAATCACCAAATTTATTTGAGAAATACCAACATCTTCCAGACCGATACTTCGCATTCCTGCCATGCGAGCAATTTTCTTGAGTCAGTAGCTTAAGACTGAGCTGGGCTGTTCTCCGCAAAGTACTCGTGGCTGTCTGCGTTCTCAATAGCCTCATTCGGGTTCGACTTGGCGAGTGACTTGGCGGCGCTCTGGCCGTAGGCGTAGTCTTGAGTCGCAGCGTTGTTGAGGAAGTGGGACTGCTCGTGGACAATGGTTCCGGCACGAGAATCGGTACCGGTGCTACAGATAGAATGATACATTTAGTAAAAAGCCTTGCAAAGCAAGTGCTAGTTGTCTACTCACTTGGGAGCCGACCAGAAAGCACCACAGAGATATACGTTGCCCGGTTGATCAGGGTACGTGTAGGCGTAGGTATCGGTCTCAGTGCTATTGATTGGTTATCGTTTGTCAGGCGAGTTGATGACAGGTTGGCACGCGCAAGTTAGGGACTTGTTACTTTATACTGTGTATTGGATAACACGCACCAGGTGCAATCATATTTGGTGTTGGTAGCGTCAGTTCCAATGTTAGCATAGTGGGATTTGATAGTAGAAAGGTGAGAGGACGAAAAGGTGCCGAACCAAGTCTATCAAAAAAGATAATTGTGGTTAAGCGCATGACAGGGAGTCTAATATCAACAAACACGTACCGTCCAGCGGGCGGTTCCGCTCGAAACGGTGTTCAGGTACGAGATTGTGTTGGCAACATAGGTATTGCTGGAGCTCGCGGCGGTTGAGATCTGCGACTGCTGCGTGGACGAGCAGCCGTTGTAGGTAATAGCACGGCGCTGGAGTCCACGACGGTGAACTGGGCGGCCTTTGGAGGACGCGAGCTTGCCAGAGACAGCGAGAGTGTGGGACTGGGTATCGGCAGTGATGCTGTTGAGCTTGCCGTCGGCGTCAACGTGTTGGAACAAGTTGGCAGCGGTGAACTAAATGAATTGTAAATATGTGGCCAATGATCTGAGTAATGGATGATGTACCTTGTAGTTGCCTGCACCAGAAGTAGTAAAGTTGTAGACCCCAGCGAGCTCATGCGTAAGCTCAAAGGACTGGCCAGGCGCGAGAACAGTGAAAGCAGCAGCATCCGTACGCTTCGCAGCCAATTCGGGAGAGCTATATACAGGGACAAATATCAGACATTATCCAAAGCCCGAATACATCACGCAATACTCACTATTTGACCTTGATGCCAGTAAAAGCCGGAGAACCAGCCTCGCCCTGGATCGAGAACGCGTTGGTACGCCAGGTGCTGAGCACAGTGCGGGGGTCGTTGATCAGCTTGAGCGTCTCGCTGCCAGTATTGGTGAGCGTTGCCTTAACCGAGAGGTTTTCGACGTCGGTCACGCTCGAGGGGCCTGTGACGGTAAGCTTGAGAGTAGGAGAGGCTGCGACGCATGCAGCGAGGGCTGCGACGATAGCACCGGAGAATGTAGAACGCATAGTGAGGTAGATTAGAGTGGCTCGAGTTGTTGGACCGACTTGGTGACCTAGAGAGTCTGCCAAGCTGCTTTTTGAGCTCCTAGAGACTATCCAACATCCACATGGTTGAACGGCAAGAACGCAAGAGTTATGAGACTGTCATGCGCTAATGGGCCGCCAAGAAGGTAATGCTTGTCTGCGCGATAGTCGGGAACGCCAAGGACCAGCGTGCAGCACACTGTGTCGCGCGCTGACAATGGGAATAAAGCTGCTTCGGGCTCGCGAGTGAGAGCTTACCGAAGGCACTTGACGCCATTAGATGCTATTTTTAACGCCGCCGCGGTATGGACGGTCGGTAGTAGTGTGGTAGCCGGGACAACCATGAGCATGTCTATCGTCAAAAATAGACTTGCCTGCCTTCTGCGCTCTTCTAACCAAGCCCATTCGGCAGTAGAAGTGTGGTGCTCCGAGAACGATGGGGACGGTACGAAAATAAACGGACTATTAATAGGTATTTTGCTTACTTTTCGGATAGATCGGTCTGGCGCAAGGTGTTATAACCGAAGGAAGATTGATAGGACGACGGACTTGGGAGTACATATGGAGCAGATCGTTTGCGTTGTCACAAAGCAAGGTTTGAGCGGGTGAAGTGAAGATTCTGTCTGGGTTACACAGCTTAAACCAATGACAAATAATCAAATAGACATCATTACGGGTTTGATAATTACAGCTGGAAATCTGCGTGTCTCAGAGATCGAGAATCGTAAGAGGAAAGCAGATTCGAACGCACTTGTCCTTTTGCCGAGACCGTTTACGACGTTCACCTAGGTCACGTATAGCCCGCCAACATCTTACGGACCAGCAACTGTGGGGTTTGCTGGGAGGGGAGAGGTCGAAGATAAGTTGACTCAGGACCATAGACGGGGCAGAGAGTTAATATAAACCTTGGTTTGCTCGTTCGATGTCCATGGCATAGGAGGTATTAGTGAGACGAGAGTGAAAGCCTCAACCAACCCCAATCAAATATTTATCGTACGGTAGAGCTTGGGTTCCATGATAGTGTTTAGTGCTGCCTCAAAGGATATTTGTTCTCGCCGAGTCCTATTTCGAAGGAGCACACTAGACAAGGTAGATATCTGTCTATGTTCCAAAACTTGGCGAGGTTTAGAATGAGTAGTGCCTGTTTCGAACAAGAAACGAGATTCGTAAGTTGGATAAAGCCAGTCCGAGTGTCGTACATCGTAGAGGCTTGAGCTGCAGTAGAGTTGCCATTGCGGGCGCCCTGGCAGTAGAGTCTCCATCGGGGTGGTGAACCAGGGCGTGTGATATCATCCATCAGACCTATTGGTGGAACAAGCGTGCAATGAATTGCAAGCCTCGGGAAGGTAGACCGAAGAAGCGAAGCCCCGCACGAAAGCCTGCGCGCAGGTGGATCGGGGGCTGGCGGGGGGCAGCAAGCGTCGCTGCAAGCCTTGGATGGTGGATGGGTGAAGGAGGACACGGCCCAAGCGGCAGGACCCGATTGCGTGATGCCTGGATGCCTGGGTGATAGGGGTCCAGGGGGCACTCGGGGAACATAGCCACAGCGTCCGCGTAACAACAAACAAACGCCCGTAGACAGCCCCTTCGCCCCCTCCAAATCCCGGGTGTCGCGCACGAAATA